>SJXQ01005941.1:146388-175324 GCA_006408695.1 Aepyceros melampus | reverse complement strand
AAGGAATCTTTCAAGTTTAAGGTAATTAAAATTAATGACAGGAATGTTCATTTCTTTGTTCACTACAAAGAGTTATTGGACAAAGAAAATATGAATATTTTAAGATGTCACAAGTAAGATACTAGTTTACAGAAAGTGATGGCCTGTTCTTATGTGATGTTCTGAAGAGCAGATATAGAATTGTTATCAGATGCTACAGCTTAGAGCAAAAATACAAACAGGTTCAGGACCCAGAAGTATCTAAAGACTGATTAGGCCACTTAGAAAGTAGTATCATTTAACGACTGCAGGTGAGCAAAGGTTAACAACTTTTACAGAGCTTCCCAGGTGGCTCAGTGGTAAAGAATCCACCTGCCAAGCAAGAGACACAGGTTTGAACCCTGGTCAGGAAGATCCCCGGAGAAGGCAGTAGCACCCCACTCCAGTACTCTTGCCTGGAAACTCCAATGGATGGAGGAGCCTGATGGGCTGCAGTCCATGGGGTCGCTAAGGGTCAGGCATGACTGAGCGACTTCACTTTCACTTTTCACTCTCATGCTTTGGAGAAGGAAATGGCAACCCACTCCAGTGTTCCTGCCTGGAGAATCCCAGGGATGGAGGAGCCTGATAGGCTGCTGTCTATTGGGTAGCACAGAGTCGGTCACGACTGAAGCGACTTAGCAGCAGCAGCAGCAGCAGGAAGATCCCCTGGAGAAGGAAATGGCGATCCACTCCAGTATTCTTGCCTGAGAAATTCCAGGGACAAAGGAGCCTGGTATACTACAGCCCATAGGGTCACAAAGAGTCAGACACGACTTAGTGACTGAACATGCACACATGGATGCACATAAGAACTGTGTTATAACGTGGATGCTTTCCACTTCATAGAGAAATCTGAAAATATTAGACATACATTTCTTTAACTTTGTATCCAACCACCTGTTAATTACCTCATCTTTCAGAGTATGAGGTTCCCATTCCCCTGTTTTGAAAAATAACCCTCGTTGTTCAGTATTGTTCCATCTCATCCAGCATGTTGGAAGACTTTCCCTATGTATTTTCAAATTCTCCATTTATTTAGCTTTTCTTATAAAAACAAAACATGTTCAAGAACCTGCTACTGTAAAAAAATATAACACATAGTACATCTTCTTTGACTATATAGCCCTTTAAATTACTGTTCTCTTCTCTTGTCTTTGATTCACAGTTAAGGTCTTCAAAAGAATATTCTGCAAATGACATATCAGTTTCCTCAGCAACAAGTTTTTTTTTTTTATAATTTATGAAATATATTGAAATATATATATTTGAAATATATTATGTGCATAAAAGTAGTAAAACATACCCATATACTCACCAACTAGACTAAAAAATAGTAAAACATACCCATATACTCACCAACTAGACTAAGATAAAAATATCACAATGGTTAAAGTATGCTGTGTGTACCAACCTGATCCCCTGGCCCTCCACCTCTCATCCTGTATATCCTAACTTGTGCTGTGCCTAGTCATTCAGTCATGTCCAACTCTTTGTGATCCCATGAACTGTGGCCCACCAGGCTCCTCTGTCCATGGACAATCTCCAGGCAAGAATACTGGAGTAGGTTGCCATGCCCTCCTCCAGGGGATTTTCCCAATCCAGCGATCAAACCCAGGTCTCCCGCATTGCAGGAGAATTCTTTACCATTTGAGCCATGAGGGAAGCCCTATCCTAATTTATATGTTTATTATTGTCCAAGAAATATCTTCACCTTGTGTAAAGTAAGCAAAATAGATAGTACAAATTCCATAACAATTCATATAAGATTTATATGAACTATTAAATTAAAAGATGCTTGCTGCTTGAAAGAAAAGCTATGGCAAACCTAGACAGCATATTAAAAAGCAGAGACATTACTTTTCCAACAAAGGTCCATCTAGTCAAAACTATCATTTTTCCAGTAGTCACATATGAATGTGAGAGTTGGACTATAAAGAAGGCTGAAGGTTGAAGAATTGATGTTTTTGAACTGTGGTGTTGGAGAAGACTCTTGAGAGTCCCTTGGATAGCAAGGAAATCCAACTAGTCCATTCTAAAGGAGATCAGTCCTGAATATTCATTGGAAGAACTGATGCTGAAGCTGAAACCCCAATACTTTGGCCACCTGATGCAAAGAACTGACTCATTTGAAAAGACCCTGATGCTGGGAAAGATTGAAGGCAGGAAGAGAAGGATATGACAGAGGATGAGATGATTGGATGGTATCACCAACTCAATGGACATGAGTTTAATCAAGCTCTGGGAGATGGTGATGGATAGGGAAGCCTGGAGTGCTGCAATCCATGAGTACATTCTAAAGGAGATCAGTCCTGAATATTCATTGGAAGAACTGATGCTGAAGCTGAAACCCAATACTTTGGCCACCTGATGCAAAGAACTGACTCATTTGAAAAGACCCTGATGCTGGGAAAGATTGAAGGCAGGAAGAGAAGGATATGACAGAGGATGAGATGATTGGATGGTATCACCAACTCAATGGACATGAGTTTAATCAAGCTCTGGGAGATGGTGATGGATAGGGAAGCCTGGAGTGCTGCAATCCATGAGTTCACAAACAGTCGAACATGACTGAACAACTGAACTGAACTGACTGAACTATTTCTTGAATATTTAATTGAAATATGCTATAAAGCCACCAGTCTATTTCCATATATTTGTATGGCAAATAGGAATAACAAAGTAGTTAAGAGCAGATTTTAACTGCTGATTCAATTTCTTTAATGGTTTTAAATCTTTCTTTATGGAATCTTGGGTTTCTCCTTAGGACATCACTTACCCTATGCATGTTGTTCCCACAGCCCTACTACTATTAGGCCTGAAGATGTTTTAGGGGTCATTCTTGATCTTTACTGATTCCACATTATTCTTCCTCCCACTTCCCTAAAATACTCAGTTTAGAATCACACATTTTTAGACAATGCCACCTACTCTTCCTCCTTGTTGGAACAGTCTCGATATCCCTGGGCACTCCTCTTCATCTCTTGAGGCTTTAACTGCAGTCTCACTGACATATACTCTAACACTAGTCTTGTAATGAATAGTGGTTATTTCATCATCTACCCAAATGATCCTTCAAATTTTTCAAACCATTTAACTTCTCCTGGATGCCCTTTATTCCTCCCTATCTACCCATATAGGGCTTCCCTGGTGGCACAGTGGTAAAGAAACCTCCTGCAATGCAGGAGACCTGGGGTCGATGCCTGGGTCAGAAAAACCCCCTGGAGAAGGGAATGGTACCCTACTCCACTATTCTTGCTTGAGAAATCTTATAGATAGAGCCTGGTGGGCTATAGTCTGTGGAGTCATAGAGGAGTCAGACCTGACTTAGAGAAAGTGAGAGAAAGTGAACACTCAGTCATGTCTGACTCTTGTGACCCCATGGACTATAAAGTCCATGGAATTCTCCAGGCCAGAGTACTGGAGTGGGTATTTTTTCCCTTCTTCAGGGGATCTTCCCAAACCAGGGATTGAACCCAGATCTTCCCACATTGCAAGCAAATTATTTACCAGCTGAGCCACAAGTGAAGCTCAAGAATACTGAAGCAGGCAGCCTATCCCTTCTCCAGCAGATCTTCCTGACCCAGGAATTGAACCAGGATCTCCTGTGTTGGCTTCCCTGGTGGCTCAGAGGTTAAAGCGTCTGCCTGCAATGCGGGACACCTGGGTTCGATCCCTGGGTCGGGAAGATTCCCCTGGAGAAGGAAATGGCAACCCACTCCAGTATTCTTGCCTGGAGAATCCCATGGACAGAGGAACCTGGTGGGCTACAGTTCACAGGGTCGCAAAGAGTTGGACATGACTGAGTGACTTCACTTTCACTTTCTCCTGTGTTGCAGGTATATTCTTTACCGACTGAGCTATCAAGGAACTAAACAACAATAACCTACCTATATATAGGTGAGGCCACCTATTTCCATGGCTTAGGCATACCCTAGGCCTTAGAATTCTCAACATCTGGAGTCCCTCCATCACTTCATTTTAGAACATCTCATTCTCCAATCACCATCTACACAGTTTCAGCTTAATCTGATTAATACTCAAAGTCCAATAATCTTTTGACTCCCATGAGGACATACACTTCACTGAAACTACTAGAGTTTTACTGTCCCTCATCATCATCATATCACCATTTTGAGCCTTAATCCATTTAAAATTCATGGTCCATCAATACAATCATTTGAGTATGTATGATCTCAACTCTCCTAGACTTCACTTGTTTCATCTTCTTTCTTTTTCTTACATGTTGGGCAAAACTCATATCCTGATTAAATTGAACTCTGTCTACCCTCCCCTTTCCCCATGAAGCTTATTCTGGTGGACACAGAATTTTGGTGAGTGGTCTCACTTTAAGGTAAGAATCACTATCTCAAATGGGCATATAATGAAACTTAGAGTAATATTAACATATTCACAATCATTGTTCAGAAAATTATTTTTATCTTCTTTCTCTTAAAATCCCCAACACCATCCCCCATCCTCATCATCTGCTTATAATGCTTATTTCCTTCCCTCATTTCTTATTAGCTAAGGAAAGTAAATAAATCAGAAGAGAATTTCCAAAAGTTCCCACCATCACAACTTGCTACTCACATCTGAATCTATATATATATATATATTGTCTCTCCTGTTACAGTAGTACCTGAAATAATGGTGTGCCTAGCTAAGGCCAGTCATTACAACTGGGCACTGGATTATCACTTCTTGATTATTTTTTATCAATTCTCATCTCTCTATCCTCTTCCCCCTCTTTCTTCTCTTTCCCAAATTCACTTAAAAGCTCCTGATACACAGTTCTTTATGTAGCTGTTAGTCAGTGTCTCTTTTTACAGTAAACACCTCAAATTTGTGGTCTATAGTCACTGTCTTCATCTCTTCTCATTCTCCTTGAATCCACTCTCATCTCCATTCCCTTGACCAAAACTGCTTTTATAAAACTGCTGCTGCTAATAAGTTGCTTCAGTCATGTCCAACTCTGTGCAACCCCAGAGACGGCAGCCCACCAGGCTCCCCTGTCCCTGGGATTCTCCAGGCAAGAACGCTGGAGTGGGTTACCATTTCCTTCTCCAATGCATGAAAGTGAAAAGAGAAAGTGAAGTCGCTCCGTCGTGACCAACTCCTAGCGAGCCCATGGACTGCAGCCTACCAGGCTCCTCTGTCCATGGGATTTTCCAGGCAAGAGAACTGGAGTGGGGTGCCATTGCCTTCTTTGCTTTTATAAAGCAATGACCCCCAAATTGCTAAGCCCAGTGTGATGCCTATCTTACTTTACATATTAATAGCATTTAACACAATTGATCATTATCTTATCCTTGAAATGCTTTCTCTAGTAGGCTTCAAAAAAACTCTTTTAGTTTATGATAAAATCTTTCTCGTTAATTTGTACTTTTTTTCCCCTTATCTTCCTGATCTCTCAATTCAGAGTACTTCAGAATTTGGATCTTTTCTCTTTTTTAGTTATACTCATTCCATTAGTAATCACAGAAAGTATTATAGTCTTTAACGCTATGTATCCTGAGCATATACCCCTCGACTGAACCCTTGTCTCATAAATCTAATGGCCTACTCAACATCCCCAACTCAGATGTCTACTAATATGCAAATCCGACCTTCTTTTCTTCTCCCTCAAACCTGCTTCTTCAATAGTCATTCTCACCTTAATTAATGGCAACTCTGTGCATACAATGCTCAAGGACAAACTTTTTGACAGAATCTTTCATCCTCTTTTTCTCTCATTACCTGCCTCCCCCACCCCTTGACAGAGGTCTTGTTGGCTCTATTTTTATTTATATTTGATTATTTCTAATAACTACCCACACTCATATCACCCTGGTTCAATACCCCATTATCTCTAGCCTAGACTTCTTCTGTAGCCTATATTGCTATAATAATCTTTTTTAAAAAGTCTCCATGGTTCTCCCTTGCCTAACAATGATACAAGCACAAATAGCTTGTAAGAGGTTTGACATGCACACTACCATATGTAAAATAGATAGCTAGTGGGAAGCTGTTGTATAGCATAGGGACCTCAGCTTGGTGCTCTGTGATGACCTAAAAGGGTGGGATGGGGAGATGGAAAGCTCAAGAGCGAGGTGATATATGTATACATTGAGATGATTCACTTCATTGTACAACATAAACTAATGCAATATTTTAAAGCAGTTCTATTCCAATAAAAAATTTAAAAAGAGAGATTAATTATGAATGACAGAATTAGGAAACATCCCAAGCAGGATGTAGCATCCTAGGTCCAACACTTCTTAATTGTGACTTGGAGCAACTTACCTAATCTCTCAAGGCTTCAGTTTCTACACCTTTAAAACATGGATGATAGTAGGGCCTACTTTGTAATGTCATTCTGAATACTATAGAACTTAATATATGTAAAGTAGTTAGAAGAGTGTCTGAACATTGAAGTTGTTATATCCCTATTAGATATATTTTGAGGAGAACAATGAAATACCAGTAGAGTTTCCACACAGAGATTATGTATAGGGATGGTTTTCTTTATGCAGTAAGGACCTTTTGAAAAATTGAAATAGATACACAACAAAACCATGCTACATCTCATCTCTACAATTTACAATTAGTGAGGATTTTAATGGAGGTTATATTTACATTTATCTTTTGTGAACAATGAAAAATGTTTCTTACAGTATTAAATTACATACTTTAAGGATTGCTGCTAAGTCACTTTAGTCGTGTCCAACTCTGTGCAACCCCATAGACAGCAGCCCACCAGGCTCCCCTGTCCCTGGGATTCTCCAGGCAAGAACACCGGAGTAGGTTGCCATTTCCTTCTCCAATGCATGAAAGTGAAAAGTGAAAGTGAAGTCGCTCAGTCGTGTCTGACCCTCAGCGATCCCATGGGCTGCAGCCTTCCAGGCTCCTCTGTCCATGGAATTTTCCAGGCAAGAGTACTGGAATGGGTTGCCATTGCCCTTCTCCAACTTTAAGGATTACATAGGAGTTATTCTGCTCAATTCATTCAGTTCACTGGAGAGTTATAATCATATTTCTACTACTCTAATGAGGATTATGTACAATAAGTGTTGATGCATAAGCTTTATAAAAGGAAAAAAAAATTCTCTAATGTTAATTTTATTGAATTTGGGAAAAGCATAAAACTGTTTCAATTTAAAACAGCTGTTGGGCATTATTTTACTATGTGTGTTGAGAAGAGCTTGAGTAAATGTGTTTGTAACATCTTATTTCTTTTCTTCTTGCCATTCACTACCATCCAAAAATAATTTTCAATACATTTACTTAGTGTTTACTCTATTTTCTGTTCCCTTCTCTCAAAAGAATGTAATCTTGTATATACAGTGTACACAATCTTCTTGCTCTTCATTTTATGCTCAGCATCTACAGTAGTGCCTGGAACTTGACTGTATGGATGGATGCATAGATACATGGGAGAAATTCTGAAATTTAATTTAATTTAATTCTGAAATTCAAATGAGCAGACTGAGGGCCCTGGTAACAATGAACTTAATGCAATTCATCAAAGGCAAAGGCCCAGTGATTCTAAATGCAATATTAGTATAAAGTCCATACTTTTTTTTCTGGGATATGTGACTCATGGAGACTCATAAGACTTAATGTTTCTTTCATTTGTGTATAGGGTAAGACGTTTCTGCAAAATAGCATAACTGTGGACCATATCAATATTTAAAATAACATTTCAGAATATTTCATATATAAATTTTTCTAATAACTAATGTTATAATTTGTGTTAGCCTTTACATAGTTTCTGAAGTTATTAATAATATTTTCAAAAGCTTTGATCATTTTTTTGAAAAAAAAAAAATGCTGGGAAAGATTGAATGCAAAAGGAAAAGGAGCCAGCAGAGGATGAGATAGTTAGATAGCATCACCAATTCAATAGATATGAATTTGAGCAAACTCTGGGAGATAATGAAGGACAGGGGAGCCTGGTGTGCTGCAGTCCATGGGGTTGCAAAGAGTTGGACACAATTAGCCACTGAGCAACAACAATTTGACATTCAACTCTTTCATTCAGTGTTGCCTTTTACATATACCAATACACATACACATTCCCAAACAATGATAATAAAAAGGGTTTGTTTGTAGATGAGCTTGCACTCCAACATATACTGAGCAATTATAAGAATTTATTTGAGATTGATTAGATAATAGAAAAAAACACATTGCAAAATGGCTAAGAAGTAAAATTGAAACCAAACAAGACATGAGAGATACAATGTTTCACTGAGGTTCCAGAATATATTAAAGAAGATATAAGTGAGTAAATCCTGAGAAAAAGTAATATTACTTGCTGCTGCTGCTAAGTCGCTTCAATCATGTCTGACTCTTAGCGACCCCATGGACTACAGCCTACCAGGCTCCTCCATCCATGGGATTTTCCAGGCAAGAGTATTGGAGTGGGGTGCCATTGCCTTCTCCAGTAATATTACTTAGAGGGGGCTTTTTTTAAAAGAGATATTTAGCTCTATGTAGAAAAGTATATCTTACAGTATATATCAGATGAATCATGTGATTCAATGCCATTACTATTTTCTCAAATATTGGCCCACTTACTGCTGCCATAAATCTATTCCTACTTTTATCTTTGGTGAAAAGTTTTCATAAGAGGAAACTGTAATATAAATTTGTTTTCAGTGAAGGAGGTCAGATAAATAGGAAACAAAGTGTGAAACAACAAACATTAATTTACAAAAGCCCTTAATTGAATTAATCAAGAGATAACAAGTAATTTTTTTTCCTTTTTCAAAGTTTAATTAGTATATCCCATTCTATTTGTTATTAAATATAAATAATGCATGTTTATAGCAATAATTATCCAAAAATATTATATTTAAATACCTAACATCTTTATGAATACTGAATATCTTGTTATATGTCATTGTTATTCATTGTTGATGAAAATGCCATAAATTTACATACATTACATTCTCACTTTACAAAATTATGTACAGAACCACAAAAAAGAAAAAAAAAAAACCTCTAAAAGCTACTCTAGAACTAATTCTTAACATTCTCTATCAATATACTTAAACATACCAGTACAAGAGGTCAAAGACAAGCATCTAGCCAAATCATTTTTGTTTAATGTATAAAGATGCCATCCAAAAATAAAATACACTTTTTAGTTTTCTAAGAAATTTAAAGGGTTTGAGTGAATTGATATGCAATGGTGCCATATAGATATGGATAGATCTAAATTTTAGGGAGTAATAGAAAATTTGAAATACTATAGATTAAAATAAAACTTGTTTCAACAAGTAAGTTATAGAAAGCACGGACATTACACTAACAAAAAGTCATAGGGATTTTATACTTGTATCTTCCCACCATTACTAAAAAGACTGAGCCAAAAATGGAGTGTACAGGAGACAGTATCTACAAATGACTAGACTATCAATTTTAAAGGAGCAAGCAAACACAAAGCAAGCACTACAAAATGACCTGCCAGATACAGTATCAACTTTACAAGTAAATATTACTCTATAGTTAAAGATCCTGATATTTTTTCAAAAATATTTAGACTTTAATATTCATGGCTCCAAAAATACTTGGTCATTTTCTTCAAATGACCCGCTTGCCAGTGCAGGAGACATAAGAGACACGGGTTCAATCCCTGGGTCAGGAAGATCCCCTGGAGAAGGGCATGGCACCCCACTCCAGTATTCTTCCTGGAGAATCCCATGAACAGAGGAGCCTGGCAGGTTACAGTCTATAGAGTCACAAAGAGCTGGACATGACTAAAGCAACTTAGCACTCATTAAACACACATCTACTGTATGATTCAGCAATTCCCTTCCTAAGTATATACCCAAGAGAATTAAAACCATACATTCACACAGAAATGTAACAAAACTCATAGAAGCATTATATATAATAAGCCCAAAGTGGAAACAACTCAAATGTCCATCAGTGGGTGAATGGACAAATAAAATGTCATATATCTATACAATGTAATACAATTCTATAATAAAAATAGCATGAGGTACTGATTGGTATTGCAACATAGATCAATTTTGAAAAATTTATAAGTGAAATAAGGCAGTCAAAAGGGACTGTTAGATGAAGGGGGGAAATAGGAGATAATTGCTAATAGGTAGAGACATTACTTTGCTGACTAAGGTCCATCTAGTCAAGGCTGTGGTTTTTCCTGTGGTCATATATGGATGTGAGAGTTGGACTGTGAAGAAGGCTTAACACCGAAGAATTGATGCTTTTGAACTGTGATGTTGGAGAAGACTCTTGAGAGTCCCTTGGACTGCAAGGAGATCTAATCAGTCCATTCTGAAGGAGATTATCTCTGGGATTTCTTTGGAAGGAATGATGCTAAAGCTGAAGCTCCAGTACTTTGGCCACCTCATTCAAAGAGTTGACTCATTGGAAAAGACTCTGATGCTGGGAGGGATTGGGGGCAGGAGGAAAAGGGGACGACAGAGGATGAGACGGCTGGATGGCATCACTGACTAAATGGACCTGAGTTTGAGTGAACTCCAGGAGTTGGTGATGGACAGGGAGGCTTGCGTGCTGTGATTCATGGGGTCGCAAAGAGTTGGACACGACTGAGCAACTGAACTGAACTGAACTGAATGGGGTTTCTTTGGGGAGTGGTAATGGACATGACTGAAGCAACTTAACACACACACAGTAATAATCTGGAATTAAATTGTGGTAATGGCTTCATAACCCTGTAAAATATTTTTAAATACACTGAGTCATAAGGTTTAGGTTATGTGAAATAAAGCTATTGTTTAATAGGAGCAAGGCTCCCCTGGTGGTCCAGTGGTTAAGACTCTGAATTGCCAATGCATGGGGCACGGGTTGGATACTTAGTTGGGGAACTAAGATCCCACACGCCTTGTGGCATGGCCAAAAGATTTTTAAAAATTAAACAAAAAAAAATAAAAACAATAAAAAAATAAAAACATCTCACATCAGTGAGATGGTGGAATAGGAGGTCCCACACATATCCTCCCTTGGCAACAATAACTTGACAGTCATTCATAGACAAAGGTGCCTTTGTTGGAACTTTGGGATCCAGGTAGAAAGTGGCAAATACCTCATGGGGTCCAACCAAGCAGAGTGGTTATTAGAAGGCAGACACTCCCAGGCAGCAGACTTGCCAACAATGACCCTGGCTACAGACCCAGAAATGGCTTCACAGCCTCTGTGGACTCTGACTCAGCTCCATTTGTCCTTGGTTCTGCCACCAGCACCCTGCAGAAGGGGACCTGTGAGGAGTCATGTCCATTTGTGTCTCAGGGAAAAGGCCTACAGACCTTGGTCCCAGCTGTGGACACTGAAATGGCCCATGACCCATCTCCAGCTCCCTTCATGCGTAGTCTGGGAGTCCCTAGGGGTAGGTCTGCCAAACTTGATCAGATTGGAGATATTAAAACAGCACTATAACTGGGCTCTGGGCCCTTCCAGCTACAGTCAATGAAGCAGTCCTGCCCACCCAGGGTCCTGGCAGTAGACACTCCTGTGCAGCCCTGAAGATCCTCAAAGGGCCCTAGAAGTAGCCCCAAGCCACTCCCACACACAGTTGCAAGAAGTCCTGCCTGCCTAGGAAGACATTTAGTGGCCCAGCAGGACCACCCCCAACTTTAACAATTTGAAGTAGGCCCACAGTCTGAGGACCTAACTGTGATTACTGGAGTTGACCCTTGTCCCACTGCCATCTTGCTGAACAAGGTTCTAGTGGCAGTCTCATTTCCCCAAAGACCTGATAAGATCAACACCTAGGTTCCTGGTAATAGGCCTGCCAACTGCAGAGCCTCCCACCCCCACCCCATGGACCCAAGAACAGCCTCATGACCTGGCTCTAACCCAGAAAAATTATGATTCCATCAGATTGCAAAGGCAAGAGGAGAAGGCATATATATCTACCACATTAAGTATTGAGACAGTGCAGTACCAGTAAATGAAGAGACAACTAGATCAATGGAACAAACCAGAGAGAGCCCAGAAATAGAGCCACATAAATACAATCAACTGATCTTTGATGAAGGAGCAAAGGTAGTATGATGGAGCTAAGATTATCTTTTCACCAAATGGTGCTGGAACAATAAGACAACCTCAAGCAAAAAAATAAATCTAGACATGGACCTTACTCCCTTCACAAACTTAACTCAAAATGGATCAAGAATTAAATGTAAAACACATAACTGTAAAACTTCTAGATGACATAGGATAAGCCTAGATAACATTGGATATGGCAATGATTTTTAGACACAACAACAAAGGTACAACCCATGAAAAAAATATTTGATAAGCTAGACATCATTAAAAGTTTTTAAGTCTTGCTCCATGAAAGACACTGTCAACAAAACAAAAAGATAAAACACAAACTGGGACAAAATATTTTCAAAAAGACATATCTATTTGATAAAGCTTGTTATCCAAAACACACAAAACTCTTAAAACTCAATAATGAGAAAACAGACAACTCAGCTGATTTTTTAAAAATTTTAATTGGAAGCTAATTACTTTACAATACTGTGGTGGTTATTGCCATACATTCATATGAATCAGCCATGGCTGCACATGTGTTCCCCATCCTGACTCTCCTCCTACCTCCCTCTCCATCCCATCACTCAGGGTCATCCCAGTGCACCAGCCCTGAGTACCCTGACTCATGCATCAAACCTGGACTGGCCATCTGTTTCACATATGATAATATACATGTTCCAATGTTATTTGCTCAAATCATCCCACCCTCACCTTCTCTCACAGAGTCCAACAGTCTGTTTTTACATGTGTGTCTCTTTAGTTGTCTCACATATAGGGCCATCATTACCATCTTTCTAAATTCCATATATATGTGTTAATACATGGTATTGGTGTTTTTCTTTCTGACTTACTTCATTCTATAATAGGCTCCAGTTTCATTCACCTCATTAGAACTGATGGAAATGCATTTTTTAATAGCTGGGTAATATTCCATTGTGCATATGTACCACAGCTTTCTTACACATTTGTCTTCTGATGGACATCAAAATTGCTTCCATGTCCTGGTTATTATAAACAGTGCTGTGATGAACACTGGGGTACACGTGTCTCTTTCAATTCTGGTTTCCTCAGTGTGTATGCCCAGCAATGGGATTTCTGGGTCTTATGGCAGTTCTATTTCGGGTTTTTTAAGGAATCTCCACACTGTTCCTCTCCAGCATTTATTGTTTGTAGACTTTTTGATACCAGTCATTCTGACCAGCGTGAGATGGTACATCATTGTGTTTTTTTTTAATATAAATTTATTTATTTTAATTGGAGGTTAATTACTTTACATTATTGTATTGGTTTTGCCATACATCAACATGAATCTGCCACAGGTATACACGTATTCCCCATCCTGAAACCCCCTCGCTCCTCCCTCCCTGTACCATCCCTCTGGGTCGTCCGAGTGCAACAGCCCCCAAGCATCCAGTATTATGCATTTTGATTTGCATTTCTATGATAATGAGTGATGTTAAGCATCTTTTCATGTGTTTGTTAGCTGCTGGGAGCCAACATAGGGAATCCTGCCCGTGGCAAAGGTCATGAGGAAAGGGGCCAGACAAAACGCAAAGGCGGGTTCGGGCCTCAGGGGTTCCCTAGACTTTCTCAAGCATCTACCCCCTAAACCAGAGTCTGCCTGCCTTACTGCATTATGTTTTTCACCTATTCTTCTGGCATTACAGGGGGCTATCCCCAACCATCTTTCTCTGGAAAAAGTTAACTTAGAGCTCCAGTTAATAGTCTCCTGCATATAAAAGGAGTGTCTCAGCTCAAACCCCTCTGATGGCTCTCTAACTTGCCTGACAGGTGTACCTAGACTTTTGCAACTATGCATGTGATTGTTTACAGGCCCCCAACTGTGAGAGGCATGGGAAGCCTAAAGCATAGAGACTTTCAAAGAGTTAAAAGCTGTTAGAATAGTGCTGGTGTACGATTTCACTGTTGAGCCAATGCTTGCTGCCAAGTTCCCATATCCCTTATCCACTGTGCACCTGGGAGTGCATTAGTTAACATAGTTGGAATGTAAGAAAAACAAATGTAGCCTTGAAACTAACCACATCAGACCTTTGAGCTAATTGGTTCTTTCTTTGCAAGTCACTGCACCTTTGCTTCCTGAAAATGTAATTCTGTTTGATACTTTCTGAGGTTAACATATATTAGAAATATAAAGAAAAAACACTTAAAGGGAAAAGAAGTTTTCTGGTTGATCAGCTTTTTTTAAAAGAGAGTCATAAAATGTCCACAGGACTCCAAGGCCAGAAGATAATGTACACAACATCGTTTATGGAAAAGGTATACAGAAAAAAAATCTTGGTTTGATAAGGGCAAAACTGCTGGAATGTTTGGACTGACTCTGTATGACCTTGTACAAATTAAGGTATAAAAGTCTCTTTTAAAAATAAAATAACAGGCTTCGCTCACCAAAGAAGCTTGGTCACCCTGTGTCTTTTTTTTTTTTTTTTTTTCTCTCTCTCAATTACTCTTTTTTTCCTCTCACTTACTCTTTTTTTCAGGCTGATCCCTTTGAGCATAGAGGCTGTCTGCGTTCACTTATCTGCCTGGGTTTCTAAGACCTGAACAGGAAGACGTTCTGCATCTTCACTCCCTTGGGAGACCAGAAGGGCACCTGTGGCCTCCGTGAACAGACCTCTTTTTCTCCTCTATTTTCTTATCTACAACATTCTTTCCTTATCTCTATCTAAATCAATTGCCAACTCTGTCCCCGCTTTGAATTACCCTGGATCCACTGAGGCTGGACCCCAGCAGTTAGCCATCTGTAGATCTTCTTTGGAGAAATGTCTGTTTATTTCTTTGGCCCATTTTTTGATTGGGTCGTTTATTTTTCTGGAATTAAGCTGCAGGTGTTGTTTGTATATTTTTGAGATTATTTGTAAGTTGCTTCATTTCCTGTTATTTTCTCCCATTCTGAAGGCTATCTTTTCACCTCGCCTATAGTTTCCTTCGTTGTACAAAAGCTTTTAAATTTAATTAGGTCCAATTTGTTTATTTTTGCTTTTATTTCCAATATTCTGGGAGGTGGGTCATAGAGGATCCTGCTGTGATTTATGTTGGAAGGTGTTTTGCCTATGTTTTCCTCAAGGAGTTTTATAGTTTCTGGTCTTATGTTTAGATCTTTAATCCATTTTGAGTTTATTTTTGTGTATGGTGTTAGAAAGTATTCTAGTTTCATTCTTTTACAAGTTGTTGACCAGTTTTCCCAGCACCACTTGTTAAAGAGATTGTCTTTTCTCCACTGTATATTCTTGCCTCCTTTGTCAAAGATAAGGTGTCCATGGGTGCATGGGTTTATCTCTGGGCTTTCTATTTTGTTCCATTGAAGTATATTTCTGTCTCTGTGTCAGTACCATACTGTCTTGATGACTGTGGCTTTGTAGTAGAACCTGAAGTCACGCTGGTTGATTCCTCCAGTTCCATTCTTCTTTCTCAAGATTGCTTTGGCTATTCGAGGTTTTTTTTGTATTTCCATACAAATTGTGAAATTATTTGTTCTAGCTCTGTGAAAAATACCGTTGGTAGCTAGATAGGGATTGCATTGAATCTATAGATTGCTTTGGGTTGTATACTCATTTTCACTATGTTGATTCTTTCGATCCATGAACAGAGTATATTTCTCTATCTATTTGTGTCCTCTTTGATTTCTTTCATCAGTGTTGTATAGTTTTCTGTATATAGGTCTTTTGTTTCTTTAGGTAGATTTATTCCTAAGTATTTTATTCTTTTCATTGCAATGGTGAATGGAATTGTTTCCTTAATTTCTCTTTCTGTTTCCTCATTGTTGGTGTATAGGAATGCAAAGGATTTCTGTGTGTTAATTTTATATCCTGCAACTTTACTGTATTCACTCATTAGCTCTAGTAATTTTCTGGTGGAGTCTTTAGGGTTTTCTATGTAGAGGATCGTGTCATCTGCAAACATTGAGATTTTTACTTCTTCTTTTCCAATCTGGATTCCTTTTATTTCTTTTTCTACTCTGATTGCTGTGGTCAAAACTTCCAAAACTATGTTAAATAGTAGTGGTGAGACTGGGAATCATTGTCTTGTTCCTGACTCTAGCAGAAATGCTTTCAATTTTTCACCATTGAGGATAATGTTGGCTGTGGGTTTATCATATATGGCTTTTATTATGTTGAGGTATGTTCCTTCTATTCCTGATTTCTGGAGGTTTTTTTTTTTAATCATAAAGGGATGTTGAATTTTGTCAAATGCTTTCTCTGCATCTATTGAAATAATCATATGGTTTTTATATTGTAATTTGTTAATGTGGCATATCACATGGATTGATTTTTGAATATTGAAGAATCCTTGTATCCCTGGGATAAAGCCCACTTGGTCATGAGGTATGATATATTTAATATGTTGTTGGATTATGTTTACTAGAACTTGCTAAGGATTTTTGCATCTATGTTCATCAGTGATATTGGCTTGTAGTTTTCTTTTCTGTGGCATCTTAGGTGATGGTGGCCTCATAAAGTGAGTTTGGAAGTTTACCTTCCTCTGCAATTTTGGAAGAGTTTGAGTAAGACAGGTGTTAGCTATACTATCCAGGCTCTTATCTAAAAGTTTAGTAGAATTCAGCTGTGAAGCCATCTGGTCCTGGGCTTTTGTTTGTTGGAAGATTTCTGATTAGAGTTTCAATTTCCATCATTGTGATGTGGCTGTTAAGATTTTCTATTTTTTCCTGGTTCAGTTTTGGAAAGTTTTACTTTTCTTAGAATTTGTCCATTTTTTCCAAGTTGTCCATTTTATTGGCATATAGTTGCTCATAGTAGTCTCTTATGATCCTTTGCATTTCTGTGTTGTCTGTTGTGATTTCTCCATTTTCATTTCTAATTTTGTTGATTTGATTCTTCTCTTTGCTTCTTGAGGAGTCTGGCTAATGGTTTGTCTATTTTATTTATCTTCTCGAAGAACTAGCTTATAGCTTTGTTGATTTTTTCTGTGGTCTCTTTTGTTTCTTTTGCATTTATTTCTGCCCTAATTTTTGTGATTTCTTTCCTCCTACTAACCTTGGGGTTCTTCATTTCTTTCTTTTCTAGTTGCTTTAGGTGTAGAGTTAGGTTATGTATTTGATTTCTCTCCTGTTTCTTGAGGTAGGCTTGTATTGCTATGAACCTTCCCCTTGCTGCTGCTGCTGCTGCTAAGTTGCTTCAGTCGTGTCTGACTCTTGGCGACCCCATAGATGGCCGCCCACCAGGCTCCCCCATCCCTGGGATTCTCCAGGCTAAGCACTGCTTTTACTGAGTTCCATAGTTTTGGGTTGTTGTGTTTTCATTTTCATTTGTTTCTATCCAGATTTTGATTCCTTATTTTGATTTCTTCTGTGATTTGTTGGTTATTCAGAAGTGTGTTGTTTAGCCTCCATATGTTTTGATTTTTAATCATTTTTTTTCCTGTAGTTGACATCTAATCTTAGAGCATTGTGATCAGAAAAGATGCTTGTGATGATTTCAGTTTTTTTTTTTTTTTCTAATTTCCAAGGCTAGATTTATGGCCCAAGATGTGATCTATCCTGGAGAAGGTTCCGTGTGCACTTGAGAGAAAGGTGAAATTCATTGTTTTGGGGTGAAATGTCCTATATATATCAATTAGGTCTAACTCGTCCATTGTATCATTTAAAGTTTGTGTTTCCTTGTTAAGTTTCTGCTTAGTTGATCTATCCATAGGTATGAGTGGTGTATTAAAGTCTCCAACTATTATTGTGTTATTGTTAATTTCCCCTTTCATCCTTGTTAGTATTTGCCTTATATATTGTGATGCTTCTATGTTGGGTGCATATATATATATATATATATATTTATAATTGTTATATCTTCTTCTTGGATTGATACTTTGATCATTATGTAGTGTCCTTTTTTGTGTCTTTTCACATCCTTTATGTCAAAGTCTATTTTATCTGATATGAGTATTGCTACTGCTGATTTCTTTTGGTCTCCATTTCCTTGAAATATTTTTTTTCTAGCCCTTCACTTTCACTCTGTATGTGTTCCTAGGTTTGAGGTGGGTCTCTGGTAGATAGCATATATAGGGGTCTTGTTTTTGTATCCATTCAGCCAGTCTTTGTCTTTTGGTTGGGGCATTCAACTCATTTACATTTATGGTAATTATTGATAATTATGTTCCTGTTGCCATTTAATTTGTTGTTTTGGGGTTCAAGTTTATACACCTTTTCTGTGTTTCCTGTCTAGAAAAGATTCTTTAGCATTTGTTGAAGAGCTGCTTTGGTGGTGCTGAATTCTCTGAGCTTTTGCTTGTCTCTAAAGCTTTTGATTTCTCCTTCATATTTGAATGAGATCCTTGCTGGGTATGGTAATCTGGGTTGTAGGTTTTTCTCTTTCATCATTTTAAGTATGTCCTTCCATTCCCTTCTGGCTTGAAGAGTTTCTATTGAAAGATCAGCTGTTATCCTTATAGGAATTCTCTTGTGTGTAATTTGTTGTTTTTCCCTTGCTGCTTTTAATATTTGTTCTTTGTGTTTGATCTTTGTTAATTTGATTATATGTGTCTTGGGGTGTTTCACCTTGTATTTATCCTGTTTGGGACTCTCTGGGTTTCTTGGACTTCGGCGGCTATCTCCTTCCCTATTTTAGGGAAATTTGCAACTATTATCTCAAGTATTTTCTCATGTCCTTTCTTTTTGTCTTCTTCTTCTGGGACTCCTATGATTTGAGTGTTGGGGTGTTTAATATTGTCCCCGAGGTCTCTGAGGTTGTCCTCATTTCTTATAATTCTTATTTTTTTCTTTTTTCCTCTCTGATTCATTTAATTCCATCATTGTATCTTCCACCTCACTTATCCTATCTTCTGCCTCAGCTATTGTACTTTTGGTTCTCTCCAGAGTGCTTTTTATCTCAGTTATTGCATTATTCATTATTGACTGACTCTTTTTTTTTTCTTCTAGGTTCTTGTTAAACATTTCTTGCATCTTCTCAATACTTGTCTCCAGACTATCTATCCGTAATTCCATTTTGTTTTCAAAATTTTGGATCACTTTTACTATCATTATTCTGAATTATTTTTCAGTTAGACTCCCTATTTCCTCCTCTTTTGTTTGGATTGGTGGGCTTTTATCATGTTGCTTTACCTTCTGAATATTTCTCTGCCTTTTCATCTTGTTTAGGTTGCTTGTTTTGGGTGGCCTTTCTGTATGCTGGAATTTTGTGGTTCCTCTTTATTGTGAAGTTTCTTCCCTGTGGTGGGGTTGGACGAGTGGCTTGTCAAGGTTTTCTGGTTAAGGAAGCTTGTGTCGGGGTTCTGGTGAGTGGAGCTGGATCTCTTCTCTCTGGAGTGCAATGAAGTGTCCAGTAGTGAGTTGTGAGGTGTCTATGGGTTTGGTGTGACTTTTGGCCACCTGTATTTTTGTCCTCATGGTTATGTTCCTGCTTTGATGGAGAATTAGCTTGGAATGCTTTGCTCTGAAACTTGTTGGCTCTTGGATGGAGCTTGGTTTCAGTGTAGATATGGAGGCTTTGGGTGAACTTTTGCTGATTAATGGTTCCTGGAGTCAGGAGTTTTCTGTTTTCTCAAGTTTTGGATTTAAGCCTCCTGCCACTGGCTTTCAGTCTTATTCTTATAGTAGCCTCAAGACTTCTCCATCAATTCAGCACTGACAATAAAACAACTAGGTTAATGGTGAAAATATTCTCCACAGTGAGGGGCACCCAGGGAGGTTCACAGAGTTATATGAAGCAGAGAAGAGGGAGGAGGGAGATAGAAGTGACCAGGAGGAGAATAGGGGGAATCAAAAGGGAAGAGAACAGTCTAACCAGTAATCAATTCCCTATTTACTCTCCACAGTCTGGAATGCTCAGAGAGGTTCATGGAGTTCCACAGAGAAGAGGGAGGAAGGAGATAGAGGTAACCAGGAGGAGAGGAGGGGGAGTCAAAAAGAGAGAGACCAGACTAGCCTGTGATCAGTTCCCTAATTTTTATCCACAGCCTGGAACACCCAAAGAGATTCACAGGGTTAAGTAGAGAAGAGAAGGGGGATGGAGGAAATTGAAGAGACCTGGAGGAGAAAAAAGTGAGTCAAAAAAGGATAGAGCAATCAAGCCAGTAATCACACGCCTACGTAAAAATAGGTACTGAGGATTGGATTCTGAAAGGTACAGAATTGAAAACAAATACAGAAAAGCAAAGATTCAAAATCTAGAGTAGAGGTTAGACTCTCAAAAATGAACATTAAAAAATCTCAAAAGTTATATGCAAAAAAAAAGAAATTTGCCTTAAAAATAGGGTCTTCTTTTTTCAAGGTAATAGTAGATTTTAAAATGAAAAAAGAGCAATATAAAAACTTAAAAATTTAAAAATATATATATAGATATATAATAGTAAAATATATCTAGGAATTTCTCTGGAGCTGTTGAGGGCAGTGTGTGGTCAGTTCAGTTTCAGATACTTCCTTGTTCCACCTTATACTTCTTCTCAAGGTCTGTAGGTCCCTTCCAGTATAGCCAGTGCTAACTACAGGGTTTTAATCTGTTGCACCTGTCACTTCCAAAGCTGTTGCCTCTTCTTTGTTTATTTCAGCTTCCTCTGTTTTAAGTCTCTTCAGTATCTAACTTTCTCCCTGACACAAGGGGGTGAAGGTGGTCATTTATTTAGACTCACTTGTTCAGTTTTGCTGCAGGGAGGGAGTAACACTGCAAACAAATACCACTGGCATGTGTAGGGAGTGCTCACAGTGTCTGGGTCATACTGGGTTTCCCTCTGCTCATGGTGTGTGTGCTTTCTTGGTCTACACTGCTCAGGCTCCAGGTTTTTCTGCCAGCGAACTAAGGTGAGCCTTGGGTTGCGTGCACTTCCCAAATCTAAGCCACTCAGGTTCAGATTCTTGGGTACTCCACAAAGGCATAGACTCAGTTGGGCCTGCGTTTTGTGCCCTTCCCAGGTCCGAACAGCTCAGTCGACCAGGTCCTTGGCGAGAGCACTCTTCCTAGCTCGGCACTGAGTCTTATCACCTCCCCGGTCTCAGCTGCTTGGTTTCCTGGGTGCACAGTGGGAGTGTCATCTCAGAAGTGCCATGTGTCTCTTCTGGGGTGCTGATCTCTGGCTGTGATCTTCCCGATGGATGTCAACTGTCCAGGATACCAGGAAGACTTGGTTAGCAACTGGGAGCCTGCTCCCAGTTTGGTAGGGGATGCTGTCTCTGGGCCCAAGTTTGCCCCTTTCTTCTGGGTCTGTCTGTGGCCCACCTGCCTCCCTGCTTCCAGGGTGATGGGCTGGTCCACAGCCGGCTAACTCTCCTATAGTATTTTCTCAGTCCTTCGTTCTATGAGCAGGCCCAATAGTGCCTTAGGTTAGAGCTTTACATGGGAAAGTTCTCTCTCTCTTTCCTGTTTTTTTTTCCCTCTCTGGCTGTCCCACAGTTTGAGTTGCTATCTCATGTTAGCTCCCTCAGATTGCCCTCAGGGCATTCAGGCCCAGTCCTTACCCTAAGCAATACAGCCTGCACCTCCCTGTTCAGCCCCCACTTGCTGATGGTGGACACAAGCATCTGGGCTACTTCTCCACTAGGAGTTGTAGTTAGGCACATAATCTGTGGGGTTTATTTATTTATTTCCACTGGTTATGTCACCCTCTCAGATTCTACAACTCTCCACAGACCCGCCAGTGAGAGGGTTTCCTGGTGTTTGGAAACTTCTCCTCTTTTAAGACTCCCTCCCCAGGATGGGTCTCCATCCCTAACTCTTTTGTCTCTCTTTTTATCT
Organism: Aepyceros melampus; assembly: GCA_006408695.1. Lineage (NCBI taxonomy): Eukaryota > Metazoa > Chordata > Mammalia > Artiodactyla > Bovidae > Aepyceros > Aepyceros melampus. Next base: position 153,578 of record SJXQ01005941.1, on the reverse strand, counting down.
TTTATATTTTGTCCTACCTCCCTTTGAAGAAAGTGGGCTGCCTTTCTGGTTGCCTGGTGTCCTCCACCAATGTTCAGAAGTTGTTTTGTGGTATTTACTCAGTGTTCAAATGATCTTTTGATGAATTTGCGGGGGAAGAAGTGGTCTCCTTTTCCTATTCCTCCACCATCTTAGGACCGCCCTCTGACAACCCAGTTTAAAATGGAACCAAAGACCTTAACAGGCACTTCACTGAAGGAGATACAGAGATGCCAAATAAGCACATGAAAAGCTACTTCACAACCGGTATCACCAAGGAAATTCAAATTAAAACAATAAGACATCACTTGCCATTGTTTAGTCACTCAGTTGTGTCTGACTCTTTTGTGACCCATGGGCTGTAGTCCACCAGGCTTCTCTGTCCATGGGATTTTCCAGGCAAGAACACTGGAGGGGGTTGCCATGTTCTCCTCCAGGGATCTTCCCAACCCAGGAATTGAACCCATGTCTCCTGTCTTGGCAGGCAGATTCTTTACTGCTGACCCAATGGGGAAGCGCAAGATACCACTACATACCTATAAAATGACTAAAATCTGGAACACTGATAACAGCAAATACAAATGAGGATGTGCAACAAAAATTCTCTTTCATGGCTTGTGGGAATAGAAAATTATACAGCTACTTTAGAAGACAGTTTGGCCATTTCTTGGCCAAACATACTGAACACATGACCCAGCAATTATGCATCTTGGTATTTAGCCAAAGGAGTTCAAAACATGTCCACAAAACATCCTGCACTCAAATATTTCCAGCAGCTTTGTTCATAATTACCAACACTTGGAAGCAATGAAGATGTCCCTCGGGGCTTGCCTAGTGGCTCAGTGGTAAAGAATCTGCTGCAATGCAAGAGACTGGGGTTTGATCCCTGGGTTAAGAAGATTCCCTGGAGGAGGAAATGTCAACCACTCCAGTATTCCTGCCTGGAGAATTCCATGGACAAAGGAGCCTGGCAGGCTAAAGTCCATGGGGTCACAAAGAGTTGGACATGACTGAAGCAACTGAGCATATACACATCCTTATTCTATATTCTTGGTCTAAATTATAAGTGTTCTGTTATATAAAATCCTATTTGTCACTGGCACAGCAAAATGTTCCTCAGTAGGTAAATGGATAAGCAAACTGTGGTTCATCCATATGACAGAATATTATTCAACACTAAAAGAAAATAAGCTATAAAGCCATGAAAAGACAAGGGGGAATCTTCAATGTATATTACTGTGTGAAAGAAACCCTTATAAAAATTTTATATACTATAAGATTCCTACTATATAACATTTTGGAAAAAGTAAAATAAAAAAGTATCAGTGGTGGCCCATTGCTGGAGTGGGGGGGGAAGCTATTTATAGATGGAGAACAGAGAATTCTTAGGGCAGCAAAACTACACTGTATGATATTCTAGTGATGGATGTCATGTCAGTCATGTCATTATAAATTTGTCTAAATGTACACAGCATACAATACTACAAATGAGCCCAACTGTAAACTATGGACTCTAGTTGACAATGATGCATCAAAGAAGGTTCAACTTAGCTTCCTTGGTGGCTCAGATGGTAAAGAATCTGCCTGCAATGCAGGAAATGAGGGTTCAATCTTTGGGTCAGGAAAATTCCTTTAAGAAGGGAATGGCAACCCACTACAGTATTCTTGCCTGGAGAACCCCATGGACAGAGGAGCCTGGCAGGCTACAATTCATCGGGTTGCAAAGAGTCAGGCATGACTGAGCAACTAACTCACTAACACTAACAAAATACCACTCTGGTGAGTGAAGTTGATAATGGGAGAGGCTCTGCATGTGAGGGGGCAAAAGGTATATATGAAATCTCTGTAACTTCTGTTCAATGTTGCTGTGAAACTGAAACTTTTAAAAATAAAAGCTACTTTAAAAGTAGGGAAAAACATAGCTATGGGAAATGGTATGCTTCCTGACCATACATAATATAACTGTGAAATGAGCAACAAAGCAATGGTTACTATCCCTGAGGGGGCTCTATTCTTGGCCATCAGAAGTGAAATATTAAAACCTGCAATGAATGTGGTTAAAATAAATGTGGTAAATGTGGTGAATGAATTAAATCAATTCTCTAAAAATCCCCAAACTAAATGATGATAGAGCAGCATTTGAAGAACTCTAAAGATAAAAACATTCTAGATCCTGTGTATGGTTCTTCACTGGAAAAGGCAAATGAAATAAAAATTCACACTTGAAAACTTTTAAGTTACTACTATTTATGAATAAACCATTTGAAGACCTGTAAGAGAACTTTAGAAGATGAAGCAAAATTACCTAACAGCAGAATATGCATTCCTTGGATGTGCAAGTGGAATATTCTCTAAGATAGGCTATATATTACTCCATAAAACAAATCTCAGTACATTTTAAAAGCTTGAAATCATACAAAGTATCTTCTCTGATCTCAATGAAATGAAACTGAATTTCACTGGGTAGGAAGACAACTTTGAAAATCTACAGTATGTGAAATTTGAACACTACCTTCTTTTTTTAAAAAAATGAATATTGAGTATTTATTGCACTGAGAACTGTACTGGCTCCTGAGAAGTTATAAGACACAAAGAGTTACAGTCTCAGTTCAGTTCAGTTCCGTTCAGTCGCTCAGTCGTGTCTGACTCTTTGCGAACCCATGAATCGCAGCACGCCAGGCCTCCCTGTCCATCACCAACTCCCAAAGTTCACTCAGACTCACGCCCATTGAGTCCGCGATGCCATCCAGCCATCTCATCCTCGGTCGTCCGCTTCTCCTCCTGCCCCCAATCCCTCCCAGCATCAGGGTCTTTTCCAGTGAGTCAACTCTTCGCATAAGGTGACCAAAGTACTGAAGCTTCAGTTTTAGCATCATTCCTTGCAAAGAAATCCCAGGGTTGGTCTCTTTCAGAATGGACTGGTTGGATCTCCTTGCAGTCCAAGGGACTCTCAAGAGTCTTCTCCAACACCACAGTTCAAAAGGATCAATTCTTCTGCACTCAGCCTTCTTCACAGTCCAACTCTCACATCCATACATGACCACAGGAAAAACCATAGCCTTGACTAGACGGACCTTAGTCGGCAAAGTAATGTCTCTGCTTTTGAATATACTATCTAGGTTGGTCATAACTTTTCTTATCCGCTTCTCCTCCTGCCCCCAATCCCTCCCAGCATCAGGGTCTTTTCCAGTGAGTCAACTCTTCGCATAAGGTGACCAAAGTACTGAAGCTTCAGTTTTAGCATCATTCCTTGCAAAGAAATCCCAGGGTTGGTCTCTTTCAGAATGGACTGGTTGGATCTCCTTGCAGTCCAAGGGACTCTCAAGAGTCTTCTCCAACACCACAGTTCAAAAGGATCAATTCTTCTGCACTCAGCCTTCTTCACAGTCCAACTCTCACATCCATACATGACCACAGGAAAAACCATAGCCTTGACTAGACGGACCTTAGTCGGCAAAGTAATGTCTCTGCTTTTGAATATACTATCTAGGTTGGTCATAACTTTTCTTCCAAGGAGTAAGCGTTTTTTTTTAATTTCATGGCTGCAGTCACCATCTGCAGTGATTTTGGAGCCCAAAAAAACAAAGTCTGACATTTTTTGTACTGTTTCCCCATCTATTTCCCATGAAGTGATGGGGCCAGATGCCATGATCTGGCCCTAGTCTAGTTAGCAATAATAAGTTACAGTCTAGTTACGATAATAAGAACAATACACTCCTAAATAACCAGTGGGTCAAGATAGAAATCACAAGGGAAAATTGAAATACTTAGAGATGAATGAAAATGAAAACAAACATGCCAGAGTGTATGGAATGCAGCAAATGCAGTGGTCAAAGGAGATTTTATGGCTGTAAATGCAAATCTATAAACTAATGTTACATATTGAGGAACTAGAAAATGAAGAGCAAAGTAAATCCAGAGCTAGCAGGAGGAAGAAAATGAGAAACATTAGGGTGGAGATAAGTAAAATAGAGAATAGTAAAACAATAGAGATAATGAACAAAACCAAAAGTTGAATCTTTGGAAAGATCAACAAAATTGACCAACTTTTAATCAGGCTGACAAAGAAAAAGAGAGAGAGAGGAGGTGAAAATTACTAAATTCAGAAATGTATTTGGGACACAAATACCAGTCATATATGAAGGATTATAAGAGAAGACTATGTATAATCTTACATCAAAAAATTAGATAACCTGATTGAAACAGACAAATTCCTAAAATATACAAATTATCTAAACTGATTCAAGAAGATATAGAAAACCTCAACAGACTTACAACAAGAGATTGAATCAGTAATCAAAAATCTCCCAACAAAGTAAGGACCAGATAGCTTCACTGTTGAATTCTACCAAACAAAGTAAAATTAACAACAATCTTTTTCAAATGCCTGCAGAAATAGAAGAGGAGGGAATACTTCCTGACTCATTCTATGAGGCCAGCATTGAATGTGTGCATGGTAAATCATCTCAGTTTTGTCCAACTTTTTGCACCCCCCATGGAGTATAGCCCACTAGGCTCCTCTATCCGTGGGATTTCCCAGGTAAGAATACTGGAGTGGGTTGCCATTTCTTTCTACAGAGGATCTCCCCAAGCCAGGGATCAAACCCATGTCTCTTACATTTCCTGCATTGGCAGATGGGTTCTTTATGAATAGCACCACCTGGGAAGCCCATGAGGCCAGAATTACACTGATAATAAAGGCAGATAAAGATATCACAAGAAAAGAAAATTACTGACCAAATATCCCTTAGGAATAAAGATGCCAAATCCTCAATAAAATACGAACAAACCAAATCTAACAGCATATTAAAAGGGTTATACACCATGAACAAGTGGAATTGATCCCAGGGATGCAAGGATGGGTCAACAAAAGAAAAATCAATTGATGTAATATACAATATTAATAGAGCAAAAGGGGAAATGTACAAAATTATCTCATTTGATGTAGAAAGGCATTTGACAAAGCTTGTCACCCTTTCATAATAAAGAAAAGACCAGGAAACTGGAATAGAAAGGGACTTTCTCATCATGACAAAAGGCACTGTATTAGTTTACTAAGTCTGCCTTCACAAAGGATTGTTTCAGGCTTTCCTGGTGGTTCAGTGGTAAAGAATCCTCCTGCCAATGTAGGAGACACAGGTTCAATCCCAGATCTGGGAAGATCTCACATGCAGCAGATCAACTAAACCTGTGCACTACAGCTACTGAGCCCATGCTCTAGAACTCAGGAATCACAACTACTGAAGCCCATGCACCCAAGATCCATGCTCCACAAGAGAAGCCCACACCCCACACCTAGAGCATAGCCCCGACTCACAGCAAATAGTGCTGCCCCCGCCCATGCAGCAATGAAGACCCAGGACAGCCAAAAAAATATGTATTTTTAAGTACTGTCTCATAGTTCTAGAGATCAGAGTCCAAGATCAAGGCATTAGCAGAGTTGTTTTGAGTATTGTGAAGAAGAATCTGTTTCATGCCTCTCTTACAGCTTCTAATGGTGTTTGTGTGTGTATGCTGCTGCTGCTGCTAAGTCGCTTCAGTTGTGTCCGACTCTGTGTGACCCCATAGACGGCAGCCCTCCAGGTTCCCCAGTCCTAGGGATTCTCCAGGCAAGAACACTGGACGGGCTGCCATTACCTTCTCCAATGCATGACAGTGAAAAGTAAAAAAGTAGCTCAGTCGTGTCTGACTCTCAGCAACCCCATGGACTGCAGCCTACCAGGCTCCTCCATCCATGGGATTTGCCAGGCAAGAGTATTGGAGTGGGATGCCATTGCCTTCTCCATTGTGTGTGTATACACATACATTGATACATATAATTAAATGATAGGTATGTGATTTAAAAGTAAGTGAATGCATGCTCTAATATGTCAGAGGGTGTAAGTGCTCTGAAGAAAAATAAAGCAAGATAACAAGGATAGGGAGTTTCTCCCCTTACTATTTTTCATGAGGTGGATACAGTCTCTCTGATAAGATAAACCCTGATAAAAGACATGAATACACTGTTAATTTAACCTTTGCAAAAGTATGGAGGAAGAGCATTCCGGATGATAATAAATATAATACAAAACCTTTAAGAAAGGAAGTTGTTAGGCATGTTTGAGTTGTAGGAAGGATGATATTATGGCAGTAAATGAAATGAACGAAGGGGGCAGTGGGAAGAGATAAGGCCAGAGAGGTCAAAATAAGCCAGCTACCATGACAATATAGTAAGGTCATGGGATTTTCTCTGAATGAGATGGGAAGCTACTGGAGAGTTGAAAGTAAGATGTGACATGTTTCATGTTTTCAAAGGATCTTTCTCTGCGTTATGGCATGAGAATAGATGTGGAAAAAGCAAATAAGTGGTTACCACACATTTTCATAGGTAGTGATTTAGACAAGGGTATCAGTAATGTACTGGTGAGAAGTGGTCTGGATGTATTACAGACGTCTGATGTATTACAGACGTCTGGATGTATTTTGTTTGTGCTGGTGCTTAGTCACTCAATCGTGTCTGACTCTTTACAACCCCATGGACTGTTTGCTGCCAATTCCTCTTTTCACGGGATTCTCCAGGCAAGAATACTGGAGTGGGTTGCCATTTCTTTCTCCAAGGAAAGTATCCTCTGAAAAGTATAGGTGGTGGAATTTGTTGGATTTATTATGAGGCAATACCCAGCTGTGGATGGGACTGGTGATAGAAGCAAGGTCTGATGCTGTAAAGAGCAGTATTGCATAGGAACCTGGAATGTCAGGTCCATGAACCAAGGCAAATTGAAAGTGGTCAAACAAGAGATGGCAAGAGTGAATGTCGATATTCTAGGAATCAGTGAACTAAAATGGATTGGAATGGGAGAATTTAACTCAGATGACCATTATATCTACTACTGCTTGCAGGAACCCCTCAGAAGAAATGGAGTAGCCATTATGGTCAACAAAAGAGTCCAAAATGCAGTACTTGGGTGCAATCTCAAAAACGACAGAATGATCTCTGTGCATTTCCAAGGCAAACCATTCAATATCACTGTAACCCAAGTCTATGCCCCAACCAGTAATGCTGAAGAAGCTGAAGTTGAAAGGTTCTATGAAGACCTACAAGACCTTTTAGAACACACAAAAAAGATGTCCTTTTCATGATAGGGGAGTGGAATGCAAAAGTAGGAAGTCAAGAAACACCTGGAGTAACAGGC
>SJXQ01005941.1:111433-145147 GCA_006408695.1 Aepyceros melampus | reverse complement strand
TCCCAGCATCAGAGTCTTTTCCAATGTGTCAACTCTTTGCATAAGGTTGTCAAACTACTGGAGTTTCAGCTTTAGCATCATTCCTTCCAAAGAAATTCCAGGGCTGATCTCCTTCAGAATGGACTGGTTGCCGGGAGAAATATCACTAACCTCAGATATGCAGAAGACACCACCCTTATCGCAGAAAGTGAAGAGGAACTAAAAAGCCTCATGATAAAAGTGAAAGTGGAGAGTGAAACTGTTTGCTTAAAGCTCAACATTCAGATAATGAAGATCATGGCATCTGGCCCCATCACTTCATGGGAACTAGATGGGGAAACAGTGGAAACAGTGTCAGATTTTATTTTTTGGGGCTCCAAAATCACTGCAGATGGTGACGGCAGCCATGCAATTAAAAGATGCTTACTCCTTGAAAGAAAAGTTGTGACCAACCTAGATAGCATATTCAAAAGCAGAGACATTACTTTGCCAACTAATGTCCGTCTAGTGAAGGCTATGGTTTTTCCTGTGGTCATGTATGGATGTGAGAGGTGGACTGTGAAGAAGGCTGAGCGCGAAATAATTGATGCTTTTGAACTGTGGTGTTGGAGAAAACTCTTGAGAGTCCCTTGGACTGCAAGGAGATCCAACCAGTCCATTCTGAAGGAGATCAGCCCTGAGATTTCTTTGGAAGGAATGATGCTAAAGCTGAAGCTCCAGTACTTTGGCCACCTCATGCGAAGAGTTGACACATTGGAAAAGACTCTGATGCTGGGAGGGATTGGGGGCAGGCGGAGAAGGGGACGACAGAGGATGAGATGGCTGGATGGCATCACTGACTCTATGGACATGAGTCTGAATTGGTGATGGACAGGGAGGCCTGGGTGCTGTGATTCATGGAGTCGCAAAGAGTTGGACACCACTTAGTGACTGAACTGAACTGAGAATAGGAGAAGCCAAGAATAACACTTTCTTTCCTTTTTTTTTTTTTTTTTTTTTGCCCTATGCACCTGAAAACACAGAATTGGCATTTAATGTGATGGGAAAGTATTAGAGAGGGCATTTGGAGCTTAGTTTGGGATACACTAAGTTTGAGATGCCAGTGAGACATATACATGGAGATGCAGACAGTTGCATGTGAATGCCTGGATCTAGGAGAGAACTTGAGTGAGAGATACTAAGTTTATAGATGTAAATTCAATCATGAGGCTGATAAAATTACCTAAGATTAAGTGCAGATAGAGGAGAACATAGGTTTAAGGACTTTCTTGATTTTCCTCATCATTAAGATGTTTGGATTAGGACACAGAAGTAACAGGTGAGGGTAAGGAAGAATCCTTATTGCGGGTGGAGAAAATATCAGAGCAACTCTTTTAGGCAAGCTAAAACTGTTTCAAGAAAGTGAAAATGGGCAAATTGCATGAAAGTAGCCAACCAGTTCTAGAGGTTAATTCCTCCAGAACACACAAACTTGCCCTGCTGGAAAACTGCATTCTTTCATTGAAGTTATCCTATAGGAAATTTCTGTGGTACATTAAATCTATAGTCATGACTTGCCCAAAAAGGGAGTGAGTGAAAAATGGGATCAGTGTGATTGGAACCCTGACATGGCTGGATGGCATCACTGACTCTATGGACATGCGTCTGAATTGGTGAGGACAGGGAGGCCTGGCGTGCTGCGATTCATGGGGTCGCAAAGAGTCGGACACGACTGCGCGACTGAACTGAACTGAACTGTGACCATTCCCCCTCCATTGTCTACCCCCACCTTTACCTCCACCTTTTATTCCTATCCTGGATTTTCCTGAATAACAGTAAATCACAGTTTCTGGTCAGGTTACTAAGACAAATGCCAGGTATTTAGTAACAGTTAAAAATTTGAAAAACTTCAGGAAAAAACTCCACATTTAAATCACTGCAAATTCTTCCAGGAAAATCTGGCTCTTTAACTTGATGAATTGTCATCCTTGGACAGGAATGCATTATTACTGTTTAACATATCAATTTTCAGACTGGGAAATATTTCTATTTGATTCATTTCCTAGTCATAATTATGTTTGACTATTTTGTTTCTTGTAACATTTCAATTTCTTTTTCTTGCTGGAACTAACAGTTTCTGGTCAGGTTACTAAGACAAATGCCAGGTATTTAGTAACAGTTAAAAATTTGAAAAACTTCAGGAAAAAACTCCACATTTAAATCACTGCAAATTCTTCCAGGAAAATCTGGCTCTTTAACTTGATGAATTGTCATCCTTGGACAGGAATGCATTATTACTGTTTAACATATCAATTTTCAGACTGGGAAATATTTCTATTTGATTCATTTCCTAGTCATAATTATGTTTGACTATTTTGTTTCTTGTAACATTTCAATTTCTTTTTCTTGCTGGAACTGTGCAAAATAACTCTGGCATTTAGAACAAAGAGCTATTATCCTAGATTGATTTTGCAAATGTATATTTATAGCTGGGTCATGTTTCAATCTCCTGGAAGCAGTGTTCATGTTTTATGCTCTTTCTATCTCATAGAAACTTTTTGGAAGCTTTCTATTAACTGCTTCTTTTACCACTGTTCCATTGGAAGTAATGAACTTGAGGGAGCTGGCTGACCATTATAATTCACTCATTAAGTCCCATTACCTCAGCAAACAATATAACTGGTTATTGGAAATCATATTTTCAAAGCTTTTAAACAACTTGGCACCTTTCAAAGTCAGAAGCCAAGAGAGAAAGTTAACAAAATTTAACTAATATCAAAAGGAATATAAAGAAAACAATAACTCTCCTTAATTCATTTTAGGAAACAATCTGACGAGACTTACTGAAAGCAATTCATTTTTAATAAAGCTACCATCTCTGAATAATCTACTGTGTGGCAGGTACTTAACTAACATCCTCTCATTTAATTCTAAAATAACTCTGCCAGGTAGCTCTTATCCTCAATCACAAACGAGGAAACTAAGGCTCAGGGAGATTGGTAAGCTGCTCAAGGGTACACAGATAAATAAGAGATTGCACATTTTCCTCATCTTTTTCATGACTGTGATCAAAAACACCTTCTTGGTAAGGCCTTGGCTACTACTCTATTGAAATCTGCAACTTGCAAATCCTTACCACACCCTTTTTTTCCCCTTCTTGTTTATCCATAGAACTTATTAGTATCTAAATTGCTATAAATCACTCATGTATTCAATTTATTGTCTGTCCCCCATCTCCTTGAAGATGGGAGACAGGAACCCAGGAACCAGGAGGAAATCAAGCAGCCATAGTATAAGTTAGTGTGTATATTGAATTACCATCTTCTTATTTAACATATTAGATTTTTAAAGACAGGGGAAGTGGTAGTTGTTTGCCTGAACCTTAGCACATACCCAGAAGGAATTATTTTCCTTATTCCATCCTCTAAGCTCTTTCTCTGACTATTGAACCAGCTACCAGAAAACAGCAAAAATGGTCTACTTCCTTATCCTGAATCCAAGAGCCTATTTTTACATGTGTTAGAGGAGAAAGCAGAAAGAAAAATAATCTATTTTTCTTGGTAACTCCTGCATAGCCTGAGCATATGGGAAGGCTCCTTCTTTCCTGGGATATAATTACAGACATTATTTGATTTTGAGGCAAATATAATAGAGAATCACATACAGAAAGTACCATACTCTGGTCTACCTGCAAGGCACAAGCACATGCTTCCACAAAGCCTAGAATATTTGATTAACATAGCAGGTAAGACACAAAAGTTTTCTCTATAACACACTTATGAAAGGAATGAGATCCAACAACTGAAATCAAGAGCCTGGTAAAAACAGTGTTACTTTCTTGATGACACACCCCCACTCCATCCCCTAGGCAAGGTTTTATGGAAAGCACACTAAAGCCTTGTCCTGCACTTGGATCCAGTAGTGTGATGAACTGAACCAAACTTGACATTGATAGCAACCTACAAAAGAGTCTTTGCCAGGAAATTTGTAAGAAATAACTTTTTTCAGGAATAAATCAAAAGAGCAAAAGAAAATAATAGAATTGTACAGTCTACAAAACAGAAGATGTAGACTTGGTCAGAGGTCTTCTCCCTACTCTTTGGTGAGACAGCCAAAAAGGAAAAAAAAAAAAAAAGACCAACCACAAGTGTAAGGGTCTCTCTCGGAACAGAAAAATGAACTCATTTTTCTGAAGTAGAAAAGAAAGATTGGGTGCAATTTGAGTTGGGAAAGAAGGAAGTTGTCAGCAGGGCTCAGTCTCCCTTGAACACGGCTGAGAATTTCATTGGCTGAAAAGGTGTTTCCTTTTGTGTAACATGTGGTGGAAAACCTTGCCAGGCCTTCCTCAGTCCTTTTCTGAGGCTGAAAGAGCACACTGCCTGAAGACATGCTCCTTAACAGGTTAATTTGTATTTCACAGGACAGTGAACAGTCTGTTCTTTAGAAGCAGCAAAGGAAATAGAGAATTTCCTCACAGGATAATTCACTATTCACCGAAGTAGAGAACTAATTTAGAGGCAGCTTCATCACCTTCGGTATCTTGTATCTAGGACTTCTCTGGAAGGACAGAAAGTCAAAGGGGCTTGTGGCCACCGCCTGCTGAGAAATGGTCTGTCCCTTGTGGGGTCCATAGACTGATCCCTCTTGAGATTGGCTGGAGGCTGTATGTGCTCTGCACTAGCAGCTGGGTTGACCGCATGGAGGTCTTGTCCTTCATTGACCTGGCTCTTTTCGCTCCTGCATCACAAAGGCAGAATAGAGCTAGACAAACAAGAAGAAAGGCTGGTGGGTGTGAATGGCAAATAAAATAGCTATTATCTATTTTTAGACTGAAGTTATATTTGAGAAAGCACTGATTCTTCTGTTGTTTTCACAAACAACCTGCTCCATCCTCCCCAGGTTGAAACCCCCGCTTCAGTAATAGAAGGAAAACTAAAAAGGAAACAGATGCTTTGTGCCCCATTTCAACTTTCTGAAGTTGGAAGGTGGGGAGTAGGGGGCTAGGGGGAGGAGGAGTCTAGTTTAGAAACTATTTTAGAGACAGCAATCATAGGTTAAAATAGGCTGCAAGGTCTACTTTTTCTTTCTTCCTCCTGATGTTTTTAGAGAAAATTATTAGGGCATTTGGAGGATGAACTAAACACATTGCAGTGTAACCGTAGAAGTCCAATATTAGTCCATTTCCTAAACTCTCCAACTCAGATAAAAGATACATCTCAGCATTTATCACAGGATACCTCTTACTCTTGACATTTTTGTACCTGTCTTTTCCTTAACACTTAAAGTTTCCTGAGGACAAGCATTATATAGACTAAGTACTTGCTGAATTAAATGAAAAAATTTTCCTATGTGAATGTATTTATTTTATCATGTAATACAGAGGATATTATAGAAAATTCATAATATGTATATATGTGATGGTGACTTAGTCGGTAAATTGTGTTAGACTCTTGCAACTCTATAGACTATAGCTTGCCAAGTTTCTCTGTCCATGTGACTTTCCCAGGCAAGAATACTAGAGTGGGTTACTATTTCCTTCTCCAGGGGATCTTCCTGACTCAGGGCTTGAACCTGGGTCTCTTGAATTACAGGCAAATTCTTTACTGCTGATCCACCATATATTAATACTTATGCCCTAATTATGTGAGTAAAAATTTATGTACACTCATCAAATGTAATTTGGCAATATGTTTCAAAACCTATAATGTATCTCCTTTGTGACCCAGTGAATCTGTTACCAGTAATTCTTTTTGGGAACATGCTTATACATATAGATAAGGACATAGGAATAAAGATGAAAATAGAAACATTGTTACATTACAGATAACTTAAATGTCTACTAGTAGAAGTCTGCTAAAAATAGCTATTTTCTTTTAAAATGCTATTTTAAAACTCAATTAAAATTTTCCCCATAATTGCCCCTTCAATTTTAGCTTTGGGGTTAATTAAATTTGACAACAAATAATGACTTCTCCTGATAACTGACTCTTCTCTTTCCAAACAGGATACCTTTCTGCTCTATTCTTTTTTTTTAATCAAACGAAATTGATAAAGTATGCATTAGAATGAAATGAAGTAAAAGACCACAAAGTAGTATCAAGAGTGATCAGTTAATAACAAAGGGAAACAGGAGTGAAATAACCCAGTCAAGAGGATCCTATATAAAAAAAGGAAAAAAAAAAAAAGGAAGAAAAGTGACACAAAACAGACACAATTTGTGCTCTTGGTGTGCTTTCAATACAGAGGATTAGTGAGGCATTAAAGGACTCCCTACAGTAATGATCATTGTGATAAAGAGAGAAAAAAATCATGGGACTATGTGAATTTTAAGCAGAACGACCTGGCCAATCACAAAAGGGAACACTTCCCATAATTTTTTTTTTCTTTTCAGCAGAGAATTGATGGAGTTGAGTTATAGCTGAAAATTCCATGGGCAAAGGAGCCTGGCTGGCTACAGTTATGGGACCAGAAAGAGATGGATACAAGTGAGCACACAATAGCTGATGAGGTGATGAAATCCATATCATAGAGGATCAAGGAACATTTCCACAAAACTTAAAATTATAATGTGGGAATGCATATAAGGGCTATAAACAAATTTCCAAAAGCACACACATGAGAAGTTGCCTGATTGTTTATATAGAAGACTTGGTGATACCTGAACATGCAATACAATCAACAGAATACTTACAACACAGTCAATCATAAAGGAAATCAGTCTTGAATTNTGGGGTGGGAGGGTGGAGGAGGGGGTCGGGATTGGGAGTTCATGTACACTCATGGCTAATTCATGTCAATGTGTAACAAAACGAATACAGTATTGTAAAGCAAAACAAACTAAAAAATAAAAATTAATTTAAAAAAAAAAAAAAAAGAAAGAAAAGACTCTGAGCTGGGAAAGATTGAAAGCAGGGAAATAAGGGGACAACAGAGGATGAGATAGTTGGATGGCATCACCTACTCAATGGACATTAGTTTGAGCAAACTCTGGGAATTGGTGATGGGCCAGGAAGCCTGGAGGGCTGCAGTCCACAGGGTGGCAGAGAATTGGACACAACTGAGACTGAACAGAACTGAACTGAACATACAATATTACAAACAGGAAGTGAGACATTTAAAAGCTATTTGATCATTATAATTAGCTAAACCAAGAAGCAACATTTTAGCTAAGAGTGTGGAATCCATCTAAAAAGGAAGGATAGAAATGAGCTTACATACAAAACAGAAAGACTCACAGACTTAGAGAACTGAACTTATGGTTGTCAGGAAGAAAGGATGAGGGTAAGGAATAGATTTAGGGAATTTGGGATGGGCATGTACACACTGCTATACATAAAATGGATAACCAACTAGGACCTACTGTATAGCACATGGAACTCTGCTCAGTGTTATGTGTCAGCCTTGATGGAAGGGGAGTTTGAGAGAGAATGGATACATGTACATGTATGGCTGAGTCTCTTCAGTGTTCACCTGAAACTATCACATTGTAATCAACCCTTTGTTATTGCTGTTCAGTCACTCAGTCGACTCCAACTCTTTATAAACTTTATAAAGTTTTATAAACTAAACTCTTTAGACTTTACAAAATTTTAAATGCATTGATTGAAGAAGAAAATACTATTGACTTTCTAAGATGTAGTTAATAACCAGTTTTAACAAAGCCCCATCAGATCAAGATTTACATATTTGGAATTTATAATTCTCTGAAGCAAAGACCAGGATAAAATGTTTACATTACTTCATGCAGATACACTGTTATTTGGTATACACTTTTCAATGTCTTACTGTTAATAGTTGGGCTTCCCTGGTGGCTCAGAGGTTAAAGCATTGCCTCCAATGCAGGAGACCTGGGTTTGATCCCTGGGTTGAANGCTGAGTCTCTTCAGTGTTCACCTGAAACTATCACATTGTAATCAACCCTTTGTTATTGCTGTTCAGTCACTCAGTCGACTCCAACTCTTTATAAACTTTATAAAGTTTTATAAACTAAACTCTTTAGACTTTACAAAATTTTAAATGCATTGATTGAAGAAGAAAATACTATTGACTTTCTAAGATGTAGTTAATAACCAGTTTTAACAAAGCCCCATCAGATCAAGATTTACATATTTGGAATTTATAATTCTCTGAAGCAAAGACCAGGATAAAATGTTTACATTACTTCATGCAGATACACTGTTATTTGGTATACACTTTTCAATGTCTTACTGTTAATAGTTGGGCTTCCCTGGTGGCTCAGAGGTTAAAGCATCTGCCTCCAATGCAGGAGACCTGGGTTTGATCCCTGGGTTGAAAAGACCCCCTGGAGAAGGAAATGGCAATCCACTCCAGTATTCTTGCCTGGAGAATCCCATGGACGGAGAAGCCTAGTAGGTTACAGTCCACGGGGTCGCAAAGAGTCAGACACGACTGAGCGACTTCACCTCACCTTCACTGTTAATAGTAACAATAGCAGAGGTTAGTACTGTTAATCAATTCTTCAGCACTCGGCCTTCTTCATAGTCCAACTCTCACATCCATACATGACCACAGGAAAAACCATAGCCTTGACTAGACGGACCTTAGTCGACAAAGTAATGTCTCTGCTTTTGAATATGCTATTTAGGTTGGCCATAACTTTTCTTCCAAGGAGTAAGTGTCTTTTAATTTCAGGGCTGCAATCACCATCTGCAGTGATTTTGGAGCCCCCCCAAAATAAAGTCTGACACTGAAGAAGGCTGAGCGCCGAAGAATTGATGCTTTTGAACTGTGGTGTTGGAGAAGACTCTTGAGAGTCCCTTGCACTGCAAGG
Organism: Aepyceros melampus; assembly: GCA_006408695.1. Lineage (NCBI taxonomy): Eukaryota > Metazoa > Chordata > Mammalia > Artiodactyla > Bovidae > Aepyceros > Aepyceros melampus. The sequence continues at coordinate 136,398 of SJXQ01005941.1, read as the reverse complement.
AGATCCAACCAGTCCATTCTGAAGGAGATCAACCCTGGGATTTCTTTGGAAGGAATGATGCTAAAGCTGAAGCTCCAGTACTTTGGCCACCTCATGCAAATAGTTGACTCATTGGAAAAGACTCTGATGCTGGGAGGGATTGGTGGCAGGCGGAGAAGGGGACGACAGAGGATGAGATGGCTGGATGGCATCATGGACTCGATGGACGTGAGTCTGAGTGAAATCTGGGAGATGGTGCCCGACAGGGAGGCCTGGCGTGCTGCGATTCATGGGGTCGCAAAGAGTCGGACATGACTGAGCAACTGAACTGAACTGAACTGAGTACTGTTAATAGTAACAATAACAGAGGTTAGGGTTTAATACAAACCAGGAACCCCACTGTTTTACATATATTAACCAATTGAATCTTCAAAAACATTCTACATGTGGAGACTGCTGTTACCCCATTTTACATAAGATCAAACTAAAACAAAGACTGTCATTTGCTTAAGGCCATACAACTGGCAATAAAAGAACTTGGGTATTTTCACCCAGTCAGGCTAGCTTCAGTGTTTGCAACTTTTATACACTGCACATTAATTGCCTTTATTCTCATAATTTAGTAGGAATTACACCTACTTGAAGTATTTTGTACCCTGATATCAATCTAATTCAGAATATCACTTTCCAGTTGGTCCCAATATTTTTCTGGTCAAAGTTCACTAGTTTGTATTTTAAGAATATGTTTCTTTGATCAACAATCTGGAGAGCTTCATCAAAAATACTGCTGACACTTTTATTGACACAAGTCTCAATATTCAGCTCATATCAATTTCAATTTTTATCAAGAATCTCATGGAGACAAACATAAAACAATGTAAGTATGTGTCCAGTGCCAAGACTTATTTTAAGATTGAAGCAATCTCTTCTCTAAAAACCACCTGGAAAGATACTGTCTCTTATCATCAAAAAGCAGCCTTGTCACTTGTTTGCCACAACTCAAATTAATATTAAACAGTCAAGAAGCTGAGAGTCAAAATAAACGAGGTGAAAGATTAGCAACAAAGAATTATCTGCAAGTTAGGAGTTGAACATTTTATTTATTTGAACAAATAAGTTATATTTTAGATAGAGCATAGACAGATATAACTTGATATTACTAGCTTTCTGAAAAATGTTCACATCCCATTTCCCAAAGCATGATCATATTCTCTTCCTTTCTGCAATCACAAATCTTGATCTCTCCTTTGCTGGATCCTAGCTTTCTAGGTGGCACTGAAGGTGAAATGTTAATCACTCAGTCGTGTCTGACTCTTTGTGAGCACATGGACTGTAGCCCATCATTATCCACTGTCCATGGGATTCTCTAGGCAAGAATACTGGAGTGGGTTGCCATTTCTTTCTCCAGGATCTTCTTCCCGACCCAGGGATCCAACCAGATCTCCCACATTGCAGATTCTTTACCGTTTGAGCTACCCGGGTAAGCCCCCAGGTGGCGCTAGTGGTAAAGAACCTGCCTGCCAATGCAGGCGATGTAAGAGACACAGGTTCGATCCCTGAATTAGGAAGATCCCTTGGAAAAAGGAATGACAACCAACTCCAGTATTCTTGCCTGGAAAATCCCATGGACAGAGGAGCCTGACCGGCTATAGTCCATAGGGTCACAAAGAGTTGGACACGACTGAAGCAACTTAGCATGCACAAAGGGAAACACTAACCAAAGTATATTCAGTTGAACAGGGCTTCCCTGGTGGCTCAGTGGTAAAACAATCCACCTGCATTGCAGGAGAGGTGGGTTGGATCCCTGGGTAGGGAAGATCCCCTGGAGAAGGGCATGGCAACCCACTCCAGTATTCTTGCCTGGAAAATCCCATGGACAGCAGAGCCTGGCAGTCTATTGTCCATGGAGTCACAAAGAGCCTGGCACAACTGAACGACTGAGCACACAGAAACACACACAGTCAGGGATGTTGATTACTGTTAAGAATAGAAAAGTATTTTTCAGACAAATTTTGAGGGAAATAGGTTATACAAAGTTAACCAGGCTTCAGTACCACAGAATCTTCAGAGACTTTGTGTATTAACATCTATCATTAATCTCCAAGAGCAAAATCAACTATGAAGAAAGCTTCAGAAATTTTTGACCACAAGCATTTTTTTTCTGTAGCACGTCAATATGGGAAAATTATTTCACAAACAGGTTTTTGAAATCAGTGTTGTGACATGATAAGTCGTTAAAATTTGAAGAAGATTTAAAAAGACCTCAAATGCTGGCTTCTAGATTTGCTGTTAGAAATTCATTTGAGAAAGAGATGTGAGAAGAAGACTTCTTGGAAATGCATTTTCCTGGGTTCTACACCTAGAAACCTGGGATAAATTCAGAATCCTGTATTTCGCTTGGAGGAGGGAATCTTTCCTTTTGTCTGTAAAGCACAGCTAGATTTCAGAACCACTGAATAATGGAACACCTCTGCTTCGTAGTCTAGGACATATTTACACTACCTACCTCCCCCCCCCCACCACTGGTTTTATATGTACTGTGAAGTGAAGTGAAGGCGCTCAGTCATGTCTGATTCTTTGTGATCCCATGGACTATAGCCTGCCAGACTCCTCCATCCATGGGATTTTCCAGGCAAGAATACTGAAGTGGGTTGCCATTTCCTTCTCCAGAATATGTGGTGTGATAAACACAATAATGGGGTTTCTCCTGTGGCTCAGACAGTAAAGAATCTGCCTGCAATGCAGGAGACCTGGGTTTGATCCTTGATCTCCTGTAGAAGGGAAATCTCCTGGAGAAGGAAATGGCAACCCACTCCAGTATTCTTGCTTGGGAAATCCTATAGACAGAGGAGCCTGTCAGGCTATAGTCCATGGGGTCACAAAGAGTCAGACATGACTTAGGAACTAACACTTTCACTTTTCCAACACAATAATGCCCCCCCGCCACCAATGATGTGTACATTTTCATCCCCCAAACCTGTAAATATGTTATTTTATTTACATAGAGAGTATATAGTAATTTACATAGCAAAAAATACTTTGCAAATATAAGTTAAGGATTTTGATATGAGAAGATTATCTTGTCTTATCTGGGCCTGAGGTTGTCATAAGGTCCTTATAAGTAGAAGCAGGAGAGTCAGTCAGAGAGAGATTTAAAGATACCACACTGCTCTTTGATGATGGAGGAGAGGCCTGGAAAAACCAAGGAAACAGATTTCTTCCTAGAGTCTCCAGAAGAACACATCTTACTGGCACCTTTATTTTAACCCAGTAAGACACATTTTGGACTTCTGACATCCAGAACTATAGGATAATATTGGGAAACATCTTAAGAAAGATATGAATAAGCTCTTTGAGCAATCCAATGAGTGTTTATTGTTTAAAGCTACCAAGTTTGTGGTAATGTTTTACAGCAGCAAAGAAAGAAAAAGAAAAGTAAATTGTGGCTCAAACAGTAAAAAATCTACCTGCAATGCGGGAAACCCAGGTTTGATCCCTGGGTCGGGAAGATTCCCTGGAGGAGGGCATGGCAACCCACTCCAGTATTCTTGCCTGGAAAATTTCAGGGACAGGGATGCCTGGTGGGCTACAGTCCATGGGATCACAAATAGCTGGACACAACTGGTGTTGTTAACACACACCAGCTAACACACATTGGTGTCATTGGTTTTAACACCTTTTAGTCATGGGGAGCCAAACTCTTGTTTTGAGGTAACATAAATTCTGCCAATTTACAATCCATGGGTCTAGCTCTCTGCTGCCCTTAACACTAAGGATACAGAGGGGAGAAAATAGCTAGTCATGTTAGTGACAGAAGCTAGAATCTTTGTCACTTGGCAAGGTTCCCAAACCTAGTAAAAGGCAGAATGTTGTTTGAATGAACTTCAGTGTGACCCCAAATTTCAGGCTCTATTAATCATATCAACTACCTCTCTGAACATACTGTATAACTATCACCATGCTTAGCTTTCTGCCTTATATTAGAATTACAGTATTCCCAGGTGTCTCAGTGATAAAGAACCTGCCAATGCAGGAGATACTGGTTTGATCCCTGGGTGAGGAAGATCCCCTGGAGAAGGAAATGGCAACCCCTCCAGTATTCTTGCCTGGGAAATCCCATGGACAGAAGAATCCAATGGGCTATAATCCATGGGATCACAAAGCCACTGAGCACACACACACATAGAGGGTAGAGAGTGAAAATGTGTATATGTTTCCATCTGGGAAAGTATTATCATCACTAAGAATAATGAAGGGGATATATGGCTGATTCATGTTGAGGTTTGACAGAAAACAACAAAATTCTGTAAAGCAATTATCATTCAACTAAAAAAATTAAAAAAAAGAATAATAAGTATTGCACTGCAGCTTGAGGGAAGGGAAAAACCATGATTTCAGGGAAGAAGACTTGAATGGCTGTTCAGTTCAGTTCAGTCACTCAGTCGTGTCCAACTCTTTGCGACCCCATGAATCGCAGCACGCCAGGCCTCCCTGTCCATCACCAACTCCCGGAGTTCACTCAGACTCACGTCCATCGAATCTGTGATGCCATCCAGTCATCTCATCCTCTGCCATCCCCTTCTCCTCCTGCCAGCAATCCCTCCCAGCATCAGACTCTTTTCCAATGAGTCAACTCTTCGCATGAGGTGGCCAAAGTACTTAGAACCAGCATTTTGTTCTGCGGACAGGCAGGGGAATGTGTGAAGGCCACACACATGAAGTCTGACTTCTCTAACACAATGCCTAAAACTAAAGTTTAATCTGACTTCAGAGTTTACTTCCTTCACCCACCTCAGCATAATGCTAAAAAGTAGTAAGTGAAAATAACATTGAAATACAGCTGGTGGAGCTGGTGGTAAATTTGTAGAGGTGTTTGTGGGTGGCACAGCTGGAGAGAGTATGGAAGTTCCACACCCTTTCCCACATACCCAGTGCTATGCATGTCTTTCATCTGGCTGTCTCTGAGTTATATCCTTTTATAATCAACTGGTGATCTATGGTTGTGATTGTCAGCAGCAAGTTCAAGACCTCATGTTACTCATCCTCAAAGGTTTTATTGGCACCCCAATGGGAAGATTATTGTGACCAGCTTCTGCCTGCAAGCATCCCAGCAGGTAACTCCCTGCATCTCAGCACCAGCCCATGGCATCCCTGAGAACTTCACTGGAACCCCATCAAGTGGCTTCGTATGAACCAGTTCTAGTCTGTGACACCAGAACAAACTCCTCCACCATCTAGTAGTCTGAAGCCACACACTATCCAATGATGTTTAAATTTTAGCCCTCAGATAGCAGGGTCTTCAAAGTCTGTTCCTTCCTTTGGTACTCTCCCCAGGTCTAATGGTGGTAGCTGCTCCCCATCATGTATTATTCCTATTAGGGGTTCTTACTAGTTAATAGTATTCGATTTTTGTCTTAGCTAGTAATTTTAATATTGACTTTTCACTATTCAAATTACTGTTCTTGAGTTCTGGACTTGAGTTCAAACTATCTTCTTTCATTCAAGAAATTAAAACTTCTTCCTGCTATTTTCTTCAAGTCTCGATACACCAAAAAAACCATCAGGCAATGTTAATATTTGTACTGTCAAATACCTAGTAGTTTTAAAAATTATCTTGTAGAATAAAATTGGTTATCTTAAAAAATGAATCTGTATTTTTATATATCCACAAAATGGAAAATGAATATATCATTATAATGCAATTAATCATTTACTTTAGTACTACATTTGTAATGATAAATTCAAACCCAATAAAGTTTCATAAACTATACTGTTGCATTATATGCAAAGAAAGTAAACTCCATGATTGAAACACAGCATTATCATTAATATTCATATATTTAAAACAGGATTGTTTTTTAGTGTCTTATTATGATTGATTTGACCTGTCTCTTGAGAAACCTATATGCAGGTCAGGAAGCAACAGTTAGAACTGGACATGGAACAACAGACTGGTTCCAAATAGGAAAAGGAGTACTCAAGGCTGTATATTGTAACCTTGCTTATTTAACTTATATGCAGAGTACATCATGAGAAACACTGGGCTGGAAGAAGCACAAGCTGGAATCAAGATTGCCAGGAGAAATATCAAGAACCTCAGATATTCAGATGACACCACTCTTATGGCAGAAAGTAAAGAGGAATTAAAAAGCCTCTTGATGAAAGTGAAAGAGGAGAGTGAAAAAGTTGACTTAAAGCTCAACATTCAGAAAACGAAGATCATGGCATCTGATCCCATCACTTCATGGGAAATAGATGGGGAAACAGTGGAAACGGTGTCAGATTTTATTTTGGGGAGTTCCAAAATCACTGCAGATGGTGACTGCAGCCATTAAATTAAAAGACACTTACTTCTTGGAAGAAAAGCTATGACCAACCTAGATAGCATATTCAAAAGCAGAGACATTACTTTGCCAACAAAGGTCTGTCTAGTCAAAGCTATGGTTTTTCCAGTGGTCATGTATGGATGTGAGAGTTGGACTGTGAAGAAGGCTGAGCACTGAAGAACTGATGCTTTTGAACTGTGATTTTGGAGAAGACTCTTGAGAGTTCCTTGGACTGCAAGGAGATCCAACCAGTCCATTCTGAAGGAGATCAGCCCTGGGATTTCTTTGGAGAGAATGATGCTGAAACTGAAACTCCAGTACTTTGGCCACCTCATGTGAAGAGTTGGCTGATTGGAAAAGACTCTGATGCTGGGAGGGATTGGGGGCAGGAGGAGAAGGGGATGACAGAGGATGAGAAGGCTGGATGGCATCACTGACTTGATGGACGTGAGTCTGAGTGAACTCTGGGAGATGGTGATGGACAGGGAGGCCTGGCGTGCTGCGATTCATGGGGTTGCAAAGAGTTGGATGTGACTGAGGGACTGAACTGAACTCAACTGAACTGAGATATTAGCAAGTGGTCTTTGCAAAGGCACGAACTTCTTTGTGTGTTTCTTGATTCCCTTTGTAGGACCTCAGGGAAAGGACTTAAATATTCCCTCACATAGAAGAATTGACAAATATTCTTGACTAAGGAAATCTGGGTCTGAAAATAGTTCAGAACTAGGGCTAGAGAATCCAAGTAAACACTCACGTTTGGCATAATAATTCTTCCTGGTTGGAGGGAAATTTCCAAGGTTCCACCACTTAAGATATAAAGACAAAAATATGAAAACAATATTTTCTTTTAAAAAAATTAATTAATTTATTTTAATTGAAAGCTAATTACTTTACAGTGTTGTAGTGGTTTTATCCATACATTGACATGAATCAGCTATGGGTGTATATGTGTTCCCCTTCCTGAGCCCTCCTCCCACCTCCCTCCCAATCCTATCCCTCAGGGTCATCACAGTGCACAAGCCCTGAGCACCCTGTCTCATGCATCGAACCTGGGTTGGTGATCTGTTTCACATATGATAATGTACATGTTTCAATGTTATTCTCTTAAATCATCCCACCCTCACCTTCTCCTACAGAGTCAAAAAGACTGTTCTTTACATCTGTGTCTCTTTTGTTGTCTCATAGCTGAACTGATATAGGGTCATCATTACCATATTTCTAAATTCCATATATAGGCATTAATATACTGTATGGGCAGGTCTTGCCCTACATAACTTGACCCTATGGATGGTTCAGAAAAGCTTCAGTTCAGTTCAGTTCAGTTGCTCAGTCGTGTCTGATTCTTTGTGACCCCATGGACTGCAGCATGCCAGGCTTCCCTGTGCATCACCAAATCCAGGAGCTTGCTCAAACTCATATTCATGAGTCAGTGATGACATCCAACCATCTCATCCTCTGTCATCCTCTTCTCCTCCTGCCTTCAATCTTTCCCAGCATCAGGGTCTTTTTGAATGAGTCAGTTCTTCATATCAGGTTGCCAAAGAATTGGAGTTTTAGCTTCAGCATCAGTCCTTCCAATTAATATTCAGAACTGATCTCCTTTGGGATGGACTGGTTGGATTTCCTTGCAGTCCAAGGGAATCTCAAGAATCTTCTCCAACACCACAGTTCAAAAGCATCAATTCTTCAGTGCTCAGTTTTCTTTACATTCCAACTCTCACATCCATACATGTATGATGTGAGAAGAAGCTTTGACATAGCACATATTTCTAATACAAGTTATTGATTCTCTGAACTGGCATCCATGATTTTGTTTAGTTTTCTTTGAAGAGGTCATAGGCACAAACTTGGAACAGAGATGGTAGCACACTTAAGAGCAGGGTGCATGAGCTTTGAATTCGCTTTTTTTCATGTCACTTACTTGTACCTCACGGCCTGCTCAAACACAATTACATGAATTCCACTTTCATTTGATAATAGAGCGCTGCTGTGTCCACCCAAATCTACAGCTTGGTGGGTCTGAGAACACATAGTTTATGACATGTAGCCCAAACTGTCTGGTAAATTTGTGTCCCATCATTAAGAATTCAGTTTCTACTTAGGCCCAATGACAAACTAAGAGCTGTTTCTCAAAAAGAAAATAGTTACCTGATGATGCTAAGGCCTTGCTCCACAGTTCTAAAACTCAGCCCCATGATTCACCTATAAAGGCCTGTTGAAGGTTTCAAACAGCACCCTTCTCTGCACTGACACTTAAAGCACCACTGCATCTTCTGGATCATGGGGTCCAGCTCATGAGGCATTGTGCCTCTATTTGGCTGCCCAAGGCATCAGATGTGATAACTTATCCTTTAACTTAAGAGGGATTTCTCCACACAGTCTACATCACCAAACCCTTAGACATTTCACTGAAGTGGAAGACCTCTGAATTTCAGTCAGATTTGCTTCCATTCTCTGACATGCAACCTACTTGACAATAGAGCTTAACAATTAGGGCTTAACAACCTAGTGACTCAGATGGTAAAGAATCAGTGTACAATTCAGGAGACCCAGGTTCAATCCTTGGGTTGGGAAGATCCCTGGAGAAGGAAATGGCAATGCACTCCAGTGTTATTGTCTGGAGAATTCCGTGGATAGAGACGCCTGATGGGATACAGACCATGGAGCTGCAAAGAGTTGGATACGACTGAGTGACTAACACTTTCACTTTCTAACAATAAGTTTAGCGTAGTTGCAGTCTCTTGCTCACTAGGTGCAATCAGCATATTGCCATCAATGCAATGGTCCAGTGTTATACTGTCTAGAGAAGAAAGGTCATTAAGATAGCTAGGAACCAATGAGTGGTGTCACCAAAATAGTGATATAGGAGACATTAGCCTCTATCCACCCTCAAAGATCAACATTACTAATAGATAGCTATCCATGAAAGATAACACAGGTGGGAGAGGTCAGCAGTGAACTTCAGGAGCTTCAGCCAGAACACAGAACCAAAAAAAATCCTGAGTGGAACTGCACAATAAGGGTAAGCAGAACAGCTTCATTTTGCCTGCCTCTTCCTATTTCCCAAGTCAGCAGTGCTCAGCGCCAGGCACGAGCTCCCAGACTCAAGAACGAGCTCCTAGGCTCAACCATTCCCCTGCCAGGAAAAGGACAGCAGGTGAGTGACCCACTTCCCCAGGCCTTTATAGGTCAAAGGACTCACTCTATTATCCCCTCACCCAGAGACCAGCAAAGCTGAGACATTTAGGAACAGGGAAGAAGGGCATGCGCAACCAGCATCAGCCAGGCAGAGGGAGGGGGGTTTCCACTGCCTGCTCTGCAGACGACCTGGCCGCCTGTGAATGCTGCAGACCCTGTCAGTCTTCATCACTGAGGACCTCATCACAGACACCAGCTGACCGCTCTGCAGACCTCCCTAGCAGCCTCCCCCCGCCACCCTGCAGAAACCAAGGGCCAGCAGAGCTGCGCGGCAGAACTCCTGCAGATTAGCCACTGAGTTTTTCAGGGTCACAAGAGGTTTGGCATTTGCAGACACCAGCTGCCTGGATCCCTCCCGCTCCCTTCCCTCCTCTTTCTGTAAAGCCTGAGCTCCACACAGGCAGCCAGGTCCAGCCTCTGCAGCTGTATGTATGCACGTGGTCAGCCTATATCCAAACCTTTGCCTCGCCCTGAGTGTACGCTCCCCACCCACTCTGGCCACTATCGCAGCCTGCCCTGGTCCCTAGACTTGGGACCTGGAGGCACTGTGGGGGACCCCAACATCCATGGCAGCCACTGAGAACCTTCTGCAGTGCTCAACAAGGAACACACAGTAGATGACATCATGGACCCCAGTGGCCTGAGCTGATGAGATTTGGGACCATTCAGACATGGAGTCACTGACGCCTGTGCATTTGGCACACTGAACTATTGGTTCTGAAATCACAGTTTGCTCCAGACAGCCTCTACCCACGGATGAAGGGCTTTCCTTATCAAATTATATCTAACGATAGACTGTTTCTTAAGAATATTTCTCCCCAGGATTACTTTCTCATAGATTTTCATGAAAGTACATTAACGGTTACTACCGTTTATGTAACTGTTTTTTCATAAAAAAATTTATGAAAAATATATTATTAAAACAAATCCAAATATTGTGGAGATTGACAGTTTCTAAAGTGTTGAATTCTAGAACTACAACCATGAAATAGGAACAAATTGTTCTAGAATTTCAGGTGTATGTTTTGTTTACAGAGAGAGAGACCTAATGCCCTGAAAACTCTAATAAACTCAAAACTGCTGTTACATTCTCTTTTAATTAATGTTTTAATTTGCACAGCTGTCAGTGAAAGAGAAAATAGAAATCATGCTAATGAAAGTAAATGAGTATATTTCAATGATAAAAGAGAAAACATTAATATTTGTGACATTAATCCATTGGAAACTACAAATGGTTGATTCTCCTTTAAACTATGCTGAATATTGCATACAAATTAAACCTTTTACAGATATGCCTACAGCAAGTATGCATGCTTCAGTTAACATGTTTGACAAATTATCTCAAATGTAATAGTTTGCAAGATTGGTTCATGTGGTTTTTAAGAGTTTGCAAGACACAATATATAACATTTGTTATCATAAAAATGCCAAAAAAAAAACCCAAATTAAGTAAAAGTAAACATGTAAAGCATTGTCTTGAAAACATCAAGGGAAGATTGTTATTATCATTGAAATATAATCTTCGCTATGTTTCCTCCTGACTGCTTATAGCAAAAACTGAGAAGAAAGAAATGACTTAAACATAGAATTGTTAAGCAAAAAGGAGGCAGAATTTCACCTCACACCAGTCAGACTAGCTACCATCAAAAAACTTACAAATAATAAATATTGGAGAGGAGGCAGAGAAAAATGAACCCTCCTATACTTGGTAGGAATGTAAATTGGTGCAGCCACTATGGAGAATAGTATGGAAATTCCTTTAAAAAACTGAAAATCAAGTTACCATATGATTCAACAATCCCATTTCTAGGTATATACCTGGAAAAAATGAAAATCTTATTCAAAAAGATACATGCATCCCAATGTTCAAAGCAACAGCGCTATTTACAATAGCCAAGGCATGTAAACAATCCAAGTGTACATGAACTCCCAATCCTGACCCCCACCTCCCCCCTCCCGCCCCACAACTTTTCTCTGGATTATCCCCGTGCATCAGTCCCAAGCATCCTGCATGTACACTCGTGGCTGATTCATGTCAATGTATATCAAAACAAATACAGTATTGTAAAGCAAAACAAACTAAAAAATAAAAATCAATTAAAAAAAAAAAACAATCCAAGTGCCCATCAATAGACAACTGGCTTAAGATATGGTGTATACACACACACACACACACACACACACACACCCAGTGGAATATTATTCAGCAAAAAGAAATGAAATATTGCCATTTGCAAAAACATGGATAGACCTAGAGAATATCATACTTAGTGATGTAAATCAGAAAAAGACAAATACTGTATGGTATCACTATATAAAGAATCTAAAAATAATACAAATGAAACTATATGGAAGACAAAATAGACTCACAGACATATGGTCACCAAAGAGGAGAGGAAGTGGGGAGAAACAAATTACTATACACAAAAAAGATTTACCAAAGCCTTTGACTGTGTGGATCACAACAAACTGTGGAAAATTCTTTTTTTTTTTATTTTTTAATTAATTTTTATTTTTTTAGTTTGTTTTGCTTTACAATACTGTATTCATTTTGCTATACATTGACATGAATCAGAAAATTCTTAAAGAAATGGGAATACCAGACCACTTGACTGGCCTCCTGAGAAATCTGTATGCAGGTAAAAGAGCAACAGTTAGAACTGGACATGGAACAACAGACTTGTTCCAAATCGGAGAAGGAATACGTCAAAGCTGTATATTGTCACCCTGCTTATTTAATTTATATGCAGAGTACATCATGAGAAATGCTGGACTGGATGAAGCACACGCTGGAATAAAGACTGCTGGGAGAAATATCAATAACCTTAGATATGCAGATAACACCATCCTTATGGCAGACAGTGAAGAAGAACTAAAGAGCCTCTTGAAGAAAATGAAAGAGGAGAGTGAAAAAGTTGGCTCGAAACTCAACATTCAAAAAACGATCATGACATCCAGTCCTATCACTTCACGGCAAATAGATAGGGAAATAATGGAAACAGTGAGAGACTTTCTTTTGGGGGGCTTAAAAATCACTGCAGATGGTGACTGCAGCCATGAAATTAAAAGACACTTGCTCATTGGAAGGAAGGCTATGACCAGCCTGGACAGCGTGTTGAAGAGCAGAGACATTACTTTACCAACAAAGGTCCATCTAGTCAAGGGTATGGTTTTTAAAGTGGTTATGTATGGATGTGAGAGTTGGATTATAAATAAAGCTGAGCACTGAAGAATTAATGCTTTTGAACTGTGGTGTTGGAGAAGACTCTTGAGAGTCCCTTGCACTGCAAGGAGATGCAACCAGTCCATCCTAAAGGATATCAGTCCTGAATATCATTGGAAGGACTGATGCTGAAGCTGAAACTCCGATAATTTGACCACCTGATTTCAAGAACTGACTCATTGGAAAAGACCCTGATGCTGGGAAAGATTGAAGGCAGGAGAAGGGGACAACAGAGAACGAGATGGTTGGATGGCATCACTGACACAATGGACACGAGTTTGAGTAGGCTGCAGGCGTTGGTGATGTACAGGGAAGCCTGGCATGGTACAGTCCATGGGGTCACAAAGAGTTGGACACGACTGAGCAACTGAACTGATCTTGTAATAACCTATAATGGAATACAATTAGAAAAAAAAATAATTGAATCATTTGCTGTACACCTGAAGCTAACCCCAAATTGTAAATCAACTATACTTTGATTTTTAATAATGGAAGCAAAATGTAAAGATTTGGAGAATTCTCAGACTATTCATACCCACTCCAGTATTGTTGGGCTTCCTTTGTGGCTCAGCTGGTAAAGAATCTGTCTGTAATGCAGGAGACCCTGGTTGGTTCCCTGGGTTGGAAAGATCCCCTGGGGAACTGAGAGGCTACCCACTCCAGTATTCTGGCCTGGAGAATTCCATGACTGTATAGTCTATGCAAAGAGTCAGACACAACTGAGCAACTTTCACTTGGCATCATTTGACTTGGCAGACTATTCATGTTGCAAAAAAAAAAAAAATGAGAACACTAAGACTGTGGCAAAGTGACCACTTGATAGGGAAATTACTTTCAGCATGAACTATGTACTTCATCAGCTACTCCAGGAGGAAGTCTGACATTTTTGCACTGAAAGGGAAGGACATGAGAAAGAATGAAGGACGACTGTTGAATTTCTTAGCTTTTCCAGGATAGGACCACACAAGGCTGAGAATGTGCATTATTCTTCAAAAAAAAAAAGTGACCCTGAAAATGATTCAGGGTCATCTGGACTGCCTCCTCAGTTTCAAAATTAGGGAGAAGAATTGCTTTGCTTGCAAAAAAGGCAAAACAACTGTCCCAGAGTGTCCAGAAGGCAGGACTACTCTCCTGTGGTCCTGAAGGGCAAAGAACAAAGCCAAAGAGAATTATTCTAGAGCCTTAAGATATCATGGAGTTTGTCTTGCTAGACTTTGGACTTGCTTGGGAACCATGATTGTTTCTTCTTTCCTATTTCTCCTTTTTGAAATGTAACTATCTTTTGCCATTCCCAGCATTGTATTTTGGAAACATAACTTGTTTAGTTTCTATATATTCACAATTGGAGAGGAATTTTGTCTCAGGATGAATCTTACCTTGAATCTCACCCAGTTCTGATTTAGATAATACTTAGATAAGACTCTGAACTTCAGCCTTTAGGGTTGATATTGTAACAGGTCTTCTGGGGTTTGAGAGTGGGGAAATAAATATATTTTGCATGCCAGTGGCACACAAATTTATGGAAGCCAGAGGCAGAATGTTATAAACTGAATGTTTGTGTCTCCTCCAAATTCTTATGTTAAAATCGTATACCCCAATGTAATAACATTAGGAGGTGAGGCCTTTGGTATGTAATTACTATCAGATGAGGGAAGAACCCTCATGAATAGGGTTCAGTCCAGCTCAGTTCAGTTGCTCAGTCGTGTCTGACTTTTGCAAACTCTTGAATCACAGCACGCTAGGCCACGCTGTCCATCACCAACACCCGGAGTTCACTCAGACTCACATCCATCAAGTCAGTGATGCCATCCAGCCATCTCATCCTCTGTCATCCCCTTCTCCTCCTGCCCTCAATCCATCCCAGCATCAGACTCTTTTCCAATGAGTCAACTCTTCACATGAGGTGGACAAAGTACTGGAGTTTCAGCTTCAGCTTCATTCCCTCCAAAGAAATCCCAGGGCTGATCTCCTTCAGAATAGATGGGTTGGATTTCCTTGCAGTCCAAGGGACTCTCAAGAGTCTTCTCCAACACCACAGTTCAAAAGCATCAATTCTTCGGTGCTCAGCCTTCTTCACAGTCCAACTCTCACATCCATACATGACCACTGGAAAAACCATAGCCTTGACTAGACGGACCTTAGTTGGCAAAGTAATGTCTCTGCTTTTGAATATGCTATCTAGGTTGGTCATAACTTTTCTTCCAAGGAGTAAGCGTCTTTTAATTTCATGGCTGCGGTCACCATCTGCAGTGATTTTGGAGCCCACAAAAACAAAGTCAGCCACTGTTTCCCCATCTATTTCCCATGAAGTGATGGGACCAGATGCCATGATCTTCATTTTCTGAATGTTGAGCTTTAAGCCAACTTTTTCACTCTCCACTTTCACTTTCATCAAGAGGCTCTTTAGTTCCTCTTCACTTTCTACCATAAGGGTGCTGTCATCTGCATACCGAGGTTATTGATATTTCTCCCGGCAATCTTGATTCCAGCTTGTGCTTCTTCCAGTCCAGCGTTTTTCATGATGTACTCTGCATATAAGTTAAATAAGCAGGGTGACAATACAGCCTTGAGGTACTCCTTTTCCTATTTGGAACCAGTTCCTACCAGTTTTTTAATAAAAACAAAGACTTGAAGTACCATAGGCCTATAAATGTAGCAACTTGTGAAGCTGTTTTACCAACCTCATTCCATGGCCTCAGAGAAGTTAAATAACCAACCCAGGGTCACACAGCACATCCATGACATCATTGAGGCTAAGGATTCTAAATTCCAGTTTCTTCCCACGCCACCTCTGCATGGTTCCATGGAGATCTAAGACTTCTGATGCTGTGGATTAACAAGCCAATCTTTGTTCAGGGGAAGCCTGGTCTGTGGGCAGGTCCAGCCAGCTGTCAGAGGGCCTTCTTTATTCTGATGTACTAATTGCACTAGTAAAACTTCTTCAGTTGGAGCAGTTTAACTGGTAATTATGTGGGCTGATGTGGGGATTAGGCAGCTACCAGGGTTGTTTCCTCCTTTGGAGGCCCCGGCCCCGGGCCCCTGAAGGTCCGCGGGCCCTGAACCACCCTGGAGTCTAACAGCAGAGTCGCTGCGGCGTCAGCGCCCACGCTGAGGCTCCCACACCTGTGGCCTCCAGCTCCCCTCTGCTGCTGGCCTCACTGGCTCCTGAGAGGCCAGGCCTGGGGCTTGCTGGGCCCTGACCATCAGCAGCACCTGTAGGACCCAGAGGCATGGGCCTCTCAAAGGCTTCCGTCCAGGGGTCGGGCCTCTGTCCAAGCAGACACTTCAGGGGCTGAGTTGTGACTACCAGGGCCTGTGCTGGGGGCCAGGGCTGTGGTCAGAGCCGGGCCCCACCTGGCCTGCCTGTCAGTCTCTCCCTGTGGACTCTTGGCTCCCACTGGCCAGAATGTAGTGATGGGGCCGGGACCTCAAGGAGTGGACAGAGCTGGTCCCTGGTGTCGCCTGAGCTCCAAGGAAGAGACCCTGAGCTGGGAAGCAGCACCCGGGTCTTGGCCCTTCTGGGCCCACCATGAATTCCTGCACATCCCTCCCTCATCTGGTCCCTTCTCAGCACACTGCCCACCCCTCCGCCCAGCTCAGGTGTGACTGGCTGGCCCCTGAGTGTCTCAGGCTGGCCCGGCCCCTCCGGAGAGAGGCAGGAGAGACCCCTCTGATATTTCTCCTGAATCCTTCCCCACCTCCTGTCCGCACAGCAGGGCTGCCCATGCTCCAGATTGAGAAACTGAGGCACAAACAGCACTGCAGGCTGATGTGTCGTCAGAACTGAATGGGACCGTCTTCTTTGCCCTGACCGTTCCCTGAGCTGGGCTCCCTCATTCCCGTGGTCCCGGGCAGCCGAGGAGAGGGGTGTGAAGGAGCTGAGCTCTTGGGTTCGGGAGAGGCAGGGCTCTGTGGGAGTGAGGGGCCTGCCCAGGTCCTGTTCAGCCCCTGACCTTGAAGGAGTGACCCCTCACCTCCATGAGCCCCGGGGTCACTTACTTTGCTTCCTTACTACAGAGTTCTTTCATATTTTCCTGAATTCTCTCCACAAACGGTCATGGGGCGCTTGCTCTGTGCCGGGCTCCATTCTAGCTCCTGGAACGTAAGAGGGAACAAAACAAAGACCCTCCTGGTGGAGCTAACCTTCGGGTGGGAGAGGCACATACCTGCACCTCAGCTGCAAGGTGACTGTCACCTGGTCACACGGTGACGCCCTCCCTGGGCATCAGGAGGGGATGGACAGTGTGAGGACGGGCAGGACGGGCTGGCGTTCTGACCCGGACTCAGAATTTGCTTCTTGACGCCACCTCCTACTCTCAGTGTGATCTGGACTCTCCAGTCCACCTCTCGGAACCTCCGTCTCCTCCGTAAATGGAGATACTCACGGTACCCACCCTGGAGGCTGTTCAGGGGCGGTGTGAGCAGACACCCGGTGACGACCACATGCCGAGACCCTCCATGTCTGTCCTTTCATCTCATCTCACAATCACAGTCGCATCTTTGTTTTAAAAGGCTCAGAGAAGTTAGTGGTTTTCCCAAGGCCATACAGCTGGTCATCTTCCTGCCTGTGTAACTTCTGCTCTTGTCCTGCGCAGAAGTGGCCTCTCCCCCCGGCCCAGGGCCCATCATTAGGTGCGGTGCATGCTGCTGAGTTGGACTGTGTTGAATGTATGTTGTAAACTGAGAGTCCTATTTTTAAAGAGTCTTTATCGTTTGGGGATTTACAGATAAAGCATGCTCACTGTACAGAATTCAGTGTGCAGAGGAACATGTAGCATGAGTGCCCTGGGAACCCCACTCCCGCCAGCCCATCCCCTCAGGAGAGCCGCTTTCTGATTTCTGTCACCAGCCGGTCCTTTGACCTGTTCTCGAACTTCATGAGAATGGAATCAAAGTACATACTCTGGGTCTTTCACACGACGAATTGTTACTGAGATTGATCCATGTTTTGTTGTATATATGAAGCTCCAGTACTTTGGCCACCTCATGCGAAGAGCTGACTCACTGGAAAAGACCCTGATGCTGGGAGGGATTGGGGGCAGGAGGAGAAGGGGACGACCGAGGATGAGATGGCTGGATGGCATCATGGACTCAATGGACGTGAGTCTGAGTGAACTCCCGGAGTTGGCGATGGACAGGGAGGCCTGGCGTGCTGCGATTCATGGGGTTGCAAAGAGTCAGACACGACTGAGCGACTGAACTGAACTGAACTGAACTGTTCGAATATAAATGAGTTGTCTTGCATTGGAAATCATGCTTATTTGGGACATTTGGGTTGTTTCCAGTTTTTGATTGTGCATAGAACTGTCTAAATATCCTTGTACATATCCTTGTACACAGGTATACTAAACCTGGATTTCCATCCTGCCTCTGCCACTTGGGAGCTGCGAGACATCACACAGCTTCCTTTTAAAGTCTCTGCACCTCATTTCCTTCACTTTAAAACAAGGTTCATAGGGACTAACTCCCAGGGTTGTGTAGGGTCTGTGATACATGCACGCAGGTCAGATGCACGCCTGCTACACAGCAGGAGCGTAATACGTGGGAGTGATGTATCACACCCTGTCTCTGAGCCCTTGCTCACATTGTACCCTCTGCATAGAATATACTCACCTCCATTTCTTCTAAAAAGGAGTGGGCAGGGGTTTCCGTAAGTCTGACTCTTCCTACCCCGCTCCTCTCAAGGAGACAGACTGCTCCATGATCAGAACCCTCACCCTGGATCGCTCGTATTTCTTAGGATTTGCCTGTATGATCTGGGGCACTTCTAACCTGACTTTTTGCCCCCTCCCCCCAGGAAACTCTAAATAACCTGAGAACAGGGACCAAACATGAGTCTCGTGGCAAGCCAATCCCCCAAACAAATCCCGCCCCCACCCCTGTGCGGCCAGCTCTCAGGGCAGGCTGGCCGCTGAGGGAAAGAGGAAGCAGTGGGAGGCAGGGAGCACCGAGAGCAAGGGGAAGGAGCACAGAGCAGGGCCAGCCTCCCTGTCTGTGCAGATCACATTCCCCACCCCGGGGACTCGAGTCCCCGCAGGGCCCTGCCCAGAGGACCGTGGCCTCAGGAGGTCGCTCTCAGGCACCTGGTGATGGAAGAACCTTGGGAACAGGTGACCCCCCCAATCCCAGTATCGCCATCAGAGCAAGTCCAAGTCCACTCATTTCACACAGGCTCCAAGTCTGCAATTCCACGTGAAGGGCCCCTAACCTGACACCTGACGCCCGGCAATCCTCTGCCTCCTCGGGCCTCAGTTTCCTCATCTATGCAGGGTGGCCCCGAAGGCCTTTCCAGCTCCCACCAAAGAACGTGCCCCTCGCCCTCCCTGCCCGCTGATGACCCCCCACCCCCCACCCCAGGGGTGAGGCAGGCTCGGGGAGGGAGCACACGGCCAGTCCTCACAGGCACGCACTCCCCGCGGGACAGAGGGCGTGTGTCACCATGACCACGTCCTTCTGGAAAGCCCCACAGCTCGGGTCTTTCCCGGGTTGACCTGGAGGAGCCGCATCCTCCTTGCTCACATCTCCTGGGATCTATTTTTGGCCATGGCGGGCTTGATGTGGTGTGGCGGGCGGGTGCCCCTTTTAATTTGGGCTCTGAATCTGGCTGAGGTCTGGATGGTAATTATGAGCATGGAGCCATTTATGGAAACAGGCCCTGAAAAAGTCAGTAATGAGAACTGACTAAAAATGCCCCAGAATGAAGCAGCGCTGAGACTCCTGGCGGGAGGGAGCCCTTCAGGAGGCAGAGCCGGGAGGTGATGGCGTCCATGGCTCCCCGGGACCAGGGGCTGCGGAGACTGGGTCTTGTCTTAGGTCTGAGGGGCCCCTTGGCCTCGTTACCAGTGGGACCAGCCAGACAGGCCCAGCCCGTCCGCCTCTGGGGCCCCGGGGGAGCCAGTCCTCCTTGTCGGGCTGTGAACAGAGGCGAGTCCCGCAGCAAATGGAGAACATGGGTGGCTTCAGATGGAGGCCCGAGGTGACCCGGAAGCCACTCCCAGACCAGCAGGACGCCCCAGTTCAGGGGCTGCACTGCTGGACACTGAGTCACTGTCCTGCGGACCAGGAGCCCTTGGGAAGAGGGGCCGGACAGCCCCTCTCTGGGCCCAACCCCCCACCCCCCACCCCAGGGGTGAGGCAGGCTCGGGGAGGGAGCACACGGCCAGTTCTCACAGGCACGCACTCCCCGCGGGACAGAGGGCGTGTGTCACCATGACCACGTCCTTCTGGAAAGCCCCACAGCTCGGGTCTTTCCCGGGTTGACCTGGAGGAGCCGCATCCTCCTTGCTCACATCTCCTGGGATCTATTTTTGGCCGTGGCGGGCTTGATGTGGTGTGGCGGGCGGGTGCCCCTTTTAATTTGGGCTCTGAATCTGGCTGAGGTCTGGATGGTAATTATGAGCATGGAGCCATTTATGGAAACAGGCCCTGAAAAAGTCAGTAATGAGAACTGACTAAAAATGCCCCAGAATGAAGCAGCGCTGAGACTCCTGGCGGGAGGGAGCCCTTCAGGAGGCAGACCCGGGAGGTGATGGCGTCCATGGCTCCCCGGGACCAGGGGCTGCGGAGACTGGGTCTTGTCTTAGGTCTGAGGGGCCCCTTGGCCTCGTTACCGGTGGGACCAGCCAGACAGGCCCAGCCCGTCCGCCTCTGGGGCCCCGGGGGAGCCAGTCCTCCTTGTCGGGCTGTGAACAGAGGCGAGTCCCGCAGCAAATGGAGAACATGGGTGGCTTCAGATGGAGGCCCGAGGTGACCCGGAAGCCACTCCCAGACCAGCAGGACGCCCCAGTTCAGGGGCTGCACTGCTGGACACTGAGTCACTGTCCTGCGGACCAGGAGCCCTTGGGAAGAGGGGCCGGACAGCCCCTCTCTGGGCCCCGGGGACACGAGGGGCTGGGCGAGCAGACCGCCAAGGCCTCCCGTTTCCACCCAGTGTTCAGTCTCTGCCTCCAAATCGGTCACCGTCCAGAGGACAAATGAGCCAGGGATGGGGACCCCGGGACAGGGAAAGGGAGAGACTGGCAGGCTGATGTGTGGGGTCAGGGGAGGGCAAGGGGGCTGTTACAGCTGGACTGAGAAGAAAGTAGCCTTTATACTTGGTGGGATGGGGCAACCCCCAGGAGAGGGCTTCAGGGAGGGTCTCCAGGGAGGGTGTTTACACTAGAGGGCCCCGGAGACCATGAGGATGAGCCCGGCCAGCTTGGGAGGCCTGGAAGCAGAGCCAAGCTTAAGACCCTCCCGTGGGCCCTGAGGGACTGGGGAAGGGCTTGAGGTCAGGACAGGAGATTACATTTTCTTTTTTAAAAATTTTATTGAAGTATAATTTATTTATAATGTATTGATTTCTGCTGTACAGCGATCTGATTTAGTTAAACATATACACGTGTCTTTTTCAAGTTCTTTTCTCCATTAGGTTATTACAGAATATTGCCTGGGCTGTACAGTAGGTCATTGTTGGTTATCTATTTTAATATAGTGGCATGTACATGTCAATCTCCAGCTCTCAGTCTATCCGTCAAGCTAATATTTCCAATTCAAGCTTAGGATTATAGACTTTTACTTAAAAGCTTTTTTTTTAATTTTATTTTTCTATTTTCTTTTGCACTGAATAATTTGGTCCTAACGACATTTATATGATTATTGCCGTTGTTCAGTCACTAAGTCATGTCCGACTCTTTAATAGGTATAGAATAACATCGTCATCATAGCAATCTGCTTACTGAAAAATGAAGATTTATTTTTAATTTTGTCCTTAGCTATTCTACTAGGGATATACAGTCAAATTACTCTGTTTGAAAATTACTTGAAATAATTCCTCACTGTGTGGTTAAGCCACCAACTCAATACACCCACCATTTGTTTACTTTATTTTGCATTTTAGTGTTGGGTATTACTTTTCGGTTTTATATTTTGAATTATTTTTGTTTTATACTTATGTGAAATGGTTTACAAAATTTACAAAGCAAGGGACATTTGGAGAGACCTAGCTTCCATGCCTGTCTTATACACTATGTCTCTGTTCTCTTCCTCCCACAAAAGGTAACTACATTTTTTAAAATTAATTAATTTATTTATTTATGTATTTTTGGCTGTGCTGGGTGTTCACTGCTGCTGGCGGGCTTTCTCTAGTTGCAGCACGCAGGGGTGACTCCCTGGTTGCAGGGCCAGGACTTCGCATGCGGTGGCTTCTCTGGTGGAGCACGGGCTCTAGGGGCGCTGGGCTCAGCAGTTGCGGCACACAGGCTTAGATGCGCTTCGGGATGTGGAGTCTTCCTGGACAGGGATCAAACCCATGTCCTCTGCATTGGCAAGTGGATTCTTTGCCACTGGACTACCAGGGAAGTCCAACTACTTATTTTTTTTTTAATTGAAATATAGTTGACATACAATAGTATGTTAGTTTCAAGTATACTACATAGAAATCTGACATTTGCATACATATGAAGTGATCACCATAAGTCTAGTAACCCTTTGTCTGCATACACATTTATTATAAAAGTACTGACCATATTCTTCATTATACCCCATGACTTATTTATTATAACTGCAGATTTGTACCTCTTAATCCCCTCCATCTGTATCACCCACTCCCACTATGTTTAATAAACGTATTAGTTTGTAGTTTATCTCTCCATTTAAAGAATAAAATTGCATATATATGTACATATGACATGCATGCATTTTTATATGTATGTTTTTAATGTATTGATTCATTTTTGGTTGACCTGGTTCTTCATTGCTGCATGGGCTTTTCTCTAGTTTCAGCAAGTCTGGGCTCTCACGAGTTGCGGTTTGCAAGCTTCTCATCGCTGTGGCTTCTCTGGTTGCAGAGCGCGGGCTCCAGGGCACATGGGCTTCAGCAGCTGTGGCACGTGGGCTCAGTAGTTGCGGCTCCTGGCCCTCTAGGGCACAGGCTCAATAGTTGGGGCGCACGGGCTAAGTTGCTCCACATCATGTGGGATCTTCCCAGATCAGGGATCTAACCGGTGCCTCCTGCTTTGGCGGGCAGCTTCTTAACCTCTGTGCCACCAGGGCAGCCCCTAATATTTGTATTTTGACATGTTCTTAGATAGAAGGCATATTATCTGTACTGTTCCCCTTATTTCTTTTTAAAATAAAACTCTCCTCTGGAGATCACTTTCTTGCAGAATATAGATAATCTCTTTGTTCTAATTTACAGCTCTTTAGCACCCCATCATGAAGAGGTACCATGGTTCGTTTATTCCATCTTCTACTGATAAACATTTGGATAGTTTCCAGTGTTTTTCTGTAATATACTACAAAATTGGGCTATAACAAATAGTCTTGTGTGTACATCTTTTTGTGTTGTACCTTTGGGACAATTTTTAAGAAGTGAGATGTCTAAGTCAAAACATGTATCATTTTACTAAATGTTGCCAGAGTCCCCTCCACGGGGATTATGTCATTTTGCCTGCTTGCCTGCCAGCAACACATGAGTGCTTGGTCTCATCTTAGAGTGTCTTAATTGAAAGATTTCTCCAAAGTACCACATCTAAAGTAACACCACACTGAACTGGAACTATAACTCCAGTTTTTAAGATGGGTGTATCCAGAAAAATAGAAATCCATACAGACATATGTTTATGCATGGGTTTGGATCTGTTGTTGTCATGCAGTTGCTAACCCATAGAGTAAACTAAATGTGCATGAACCCATAATGATAGAAAATGAATGAATGGATAAGTATGGGAGGAAGGACAAGTCTTCTTTTCAAAGAAATTCCAATTAATAAATACAGAGCAAAAGAAGGAAACAGAAAATCACCATTGCAGATAGTGAGTAATAATCGCTACAGGCAAGAGCCACCCCTGGTGCTAAATTAGTGGGCAAAAGTGTGGGGGAAAACAGGCTATCTGCACAAATTTCAGTGTTTCTCCCTCAAGATGCTTATCATTTCCAAAAGAAAAATAATGACATTACAGTGAAGATATGTGGCAGATACCACCTTAACCAAAGAAGTCGGACACGACTAAGCGACTTCATTTTCACTTTTCACTTTCATGCATTGGAGAAGGAAATGGCAACCCACTCCAGCGTTCTTGCCTGGAGAATCCCAGGGACGGGGGAGCCTGGTGGGCTGCCGTCTCTGGGGTCGCACAGAGTCGGACACGACTGAAGCGACTTAGCAGCAGCAGCAGCAGCAACAGTAATAATACCTGTTGACATTATGTCATTCAATTTGATGTGCTCAAAAGGGGACATTATATCCATGGTATTCTTCTCCAAAATCTGTAACTTCGATTTAATAATGAGAATGCGAGGACACATCAGATAAACCCAAACTGAGGGACTGTCTACCCCATACCTGAGCGATGACCTTCATAATGGCAAGGGCATGAAAGACAAAGAATGGCTTAGCACTTGTTACAGGTCAGAGCACATCAGGGAGCCCTAACAAGGAAATGTGATGTGGGATCCAGGATGGAATCTTGGAACAGAAAAGGACATAGTGGGAAAACTGGCAAAATTCTAGAAAGGTCTATAATGTACTTAACAGTATTGTACCAATATCAGTTTCCTGGTTTTGAACACTGTACTGTGGTTTGGTTATGTAAAATGTTATCATTAGGGAAAGCTGGGTAAAAAATATGGAAAGTCTTTTACTGTTCTTGCAACAATTTTTCTTTTAATCTCAAAATCAAAAATCACTACAAAATGAAATTAAAAGCATAAAGTGACCCCACATACCCTCTTTTCACCCCCTCTTGCTGTCCTTCACAGGGCTCCTCGCTTACAATGATTGTCTGTTCTCTACCTGATCTCCCCACTACACATAAAACTCGACAGGCACAGAGGCTGGCTGTCTTGTAGACTGCAGTTTCCCCAGTGCCAGAGTACTGACTTGCATACAATAAGCACTGCTTTCAAATGTGTTGCATAAATGTATTAATATTCCCAGATATGCCCAGGAAAAAATGAATGAAAAATGAGTGTTCTTAGAAAACCTCCAGAGCGTGAGAAGACAGCATAGGCAGGGGTCTTCTCCCACGTGCCCAAAGGTGAAATTATGGGACACTCCACCCCCATGCAAGATTAGGAATTCCTATCCTAGAGGAAAGAATAATTTACTGCCCAGAAACCTTGCTTCAAACATCAGCAGTGCCCCCCAGGACATTCACAGAGACCGGGTTCCTGGCAGGACTTATCTCAGATGGCCAGGAACCAGAACATAGGTCAGGCAGGGACCACCCTCCTGCCCTTCGGCACCCCCACCAGATGTG
>SJXQ01005941.1:8146-103721 GCA_006408695.1 Aepyceros melampus | reverse complement strand
TCCTGTCCCCGCCTGTCCCCGCTGGGCCCGGAGCCCGAGCCGGAGCGGAGCGGCCGGTGGCGGCCCTGCGGCTCCTGGCCTCGGCGCTCGGGCTCCGGGTCCCCGCCGGCCGCTCGGGGCGCGCGCTGGCGAAGGGTGGCGCGTGCGGCTTCGCCTGCAGCGCCCGCGCGCGCGTCAGGTTCTACACGGACCCGGTGAAGGCCGTGGGAGACATCACTGGTGGCTCGAGGGTCATGATCGGGGGCTTCGGGCTCTGCGGGATCCCGGAGAACCTGATAGGGGCGCTGCTGAAGACCCGCGTGAAGGACTTGACTGTGGTCAGCAGCAGCGTGCGGGTGGAGAGCTTCGGTCTCGGCCTTTTACTGGGGACCAAGCAGATCACCCGCATAGTCTGCTCCTACCTGGGGGAGAACTCGCTCTGTGAGCAGCAGTACCTGGCGGGTGAGCTGGAGCTGGAGATCACGCCCCAGGGTACCCTGGCCGAGCGCATCCGCGCAGGGGGCGAGTCAGGTTCTACACGGACCCGGTGAAGGCCGTGGGAGACATCACTGGTGGCTCGAGGGTCATGATCGGGGGCTTCGGGCTCTGCGGGATCCCGGAGAACCTGATAGGGGCGCTG
This sequence comes from Aepyceros melampus, assembly GCA_006408695.1. Classification (NCBI taxonomy): domain Eukaryota; kingdom Metazoa; phylum Chordata; class Mammalia; order Artiodactyla; family Bovidae; genus Aepyceros; species Aepyceros melampus. The sequence goes on along the minus strand of SJXQ01005941.1, from coordinate 103,102 downwards.
CTGAAGACCCGCGTGAAGGACTTGACTGTGGTCAGCAGCAGCGTGCGGGTGGAGAGCTTCGGTCTCGGCCTTTTACTGGGGACCAAGCAGATCACCCGCATAGTCTGCTCCTACCTGGGGGAGAACTCGCTCTGTGAGCAGCAGTACCTGGCGGGTGAGCTGGAGCTGGAGATCACGCCCCAGGGTACCCTGGCCGAGCGCATCCGCGCAGGGGGCGCCGGTGTGCCCGCCTTCTACACCCCCACGGCCTACGGGACCTTGGTCCAGGAGGGAGGCGCACCCATCAGGTACTTACCAGACGGCCACATCGCCATCCTCAGCCAGCCCAGGGAGGTGAGGGAGTTCCATGGGCAGCACTACCTGCTGGAGCATGCCATCACCGCTGATTTTGCTTTGGTGAAAGGGTGGAAGGCCGACTGGGCAGGGAATGTCGTCTTCAGGGCCAGCGCCAGGAACTTCAACGTGCCCATGTGCAAAGCTGCCAGAACCTCTGTGGTGGAGGTTGAAGAAATTGTGGACGTGGGGTCCTTTGCCCCAGAAGACATCCATGTTTCAAACATTTATGTAGATCGCATAATACAGGGGGAAAAATATGAGAAAAGAATTGAGCGCTTAACTGTCCGGAAAGAGGATGATGAAATATGCACGTCTTCAGATAACATAAGGACACGGATCATCAAGCGGGCAGCTCTTGAATTTGAGGACGGCATGTACGCCAGTCTGGGCATCGGCATCCCTCTCCCGGCCCCCAACTACATCAGCCCCAACATCACCATGCACCTTCACAGTGAGAACAGGATCTTGGGCTTGGGTCCCTTTCCATTAAAAGGGAGGTGGACGTGGACCTCATCAACGCGGGCAAGCAGACAGTCACCCTTCTTCCCGGGGGCTCTTTTTTCTCCAGCGATGAATCATTTGCCATGATTCGAGGGGGACACATCAACCTGACCTTGCTGGGAGCCATGCAGGTTTCCAAATACGGTGACCTGGCTAACTGGATGATACCCGGCAAGAAGGCAAAAGGCGTGGGGGTGCGATGGACCTGGTGTCCAGTTCCAGGACGCGCGTGGTGGTCACCGTGCAGCACCGCAACAAGGCCAGCGAACCCCAGAGGGCGGAGGAGTGCACCACGCCGCTGACTGCGGAGCGGTGCCTGGACCGAGTCAGCGCCGAGAAGGCCGTGTGTGACGTGCACAAGAAGACAGGACTGACCCTGATGGAGCTCTGGGACGGCCTAGCAGTGGAGGACAGCAAAAAGAGCACGGGGAGCCCCTTTGCCGTCTCCCCGAACCTCAGACCCATGCAGCAGGTCAAAATGTAGCCCGAGAGTGAACCTCGGTCCCAGAGTGTGTGCTTCTGCCTTCACCTCCCAGGACTGCAGTCCAAGGAAGCCACAGTCACATTTGTACATTTCGCCAGCATCTGGCCGGCTTTGTCCTGCCATCCCAGGCTGACTGTCCCTGGATAGCCTAGGTTCTCTCAGGGGAGACGTGCCTTTAATTAAAAATGAAAGGAAAACAGAGACACTGCCTTGTATGTCCTGTGAGTTCTGAGAAAGCTGTTTCCCTCACCCTCCTCATTGTCTGTGATATTGTTACTGAAAATGCAAGTCGTTGTGCCTGATGCACAGTGAGGCCAGACAATACTAAAACATTGGAGTTTGAAACAAAGGTTTATTACAGGGCCATGCAAGGAGATGCGTGGCTCATGCCCTAAGAACCCTGAAAACGTTCAGCAAAGCCCTTTTAAAGGCAAGGCGAGGAAGGGTCCTGGCTAGTTGTTACAGACTTCTTGGTGACAGGTCCTTTGCTCTTAAAGTCAGGTCATTGTCAGGTAAGGATGTTCCTGTAATCTCTACCAAATGAATGTTATTCTCTGCCCTGACAAGAGAGGAGAAGGTCCCAAGGCACAACTTTCACCCTCCAAGGTCTCAGTCCTGGCTAAGCGGAGGCAGATCTCAGTTGGCAGTGCCCTCAGGGCCAGGTTCCCAGACTCTACCCAGCTATCATCACCGAAGGAGCCAGGCACCCTACCCAACCAGCTCTCAGGCTCCTCAGGCCACCCAAAGAGGGGGGAGATCAGGTCCCACAAACTGCGACCCAGGCAGACTGCCGCTGCTATCTGGCCACAGAGACGAGGACTGGGGAGAGGTTCACTGCTGCCTCGAGGCCTGGGCCAAGTCTAGTGGATGGCCTGGGTGAGGGCTCTGGAGCCCTGCAGGATACAGCCCTCAGTCTGTTCCCTGGGCACCCCGGCTCACCTGCTGGCCCAAGCCTGGGTGAGCTGGAGGGCTTCCAGGAGAAAGCCAGGATCCCCCTGTTACCCGGCTCTCCACCTCATGACCATCACTCCACTGTTTTCTGAATCCCCTCACTAACTGTCCTTTCTTGACAATTAGTGGCTTGTAGGCAGGGCCCATTGGAGAAACAAATGGCAACTCACTCCAGTATTCTTGCCTAGAGAATCCTGTGGACAGAGGAGCCTGGTGGGCTGCTGTCCATAGGGGTGCATAGAGTCGGACATGACTGAAGCAACTAAGGATGCTTGCATGCGCTGGAGAAGGAAATGGCAACCCACTCCAGTATTCTTGCCTGGAGAACCCCAGGGACGGAGACGCCTGGTGGGCTGCCGTCTATGGGGTCGCACAGAGTCGGACACGGCTGAAGCGATCTAGCAGCAGCAGCAGCAGGAGCAGCAGCAGCAGCTTGCGGGGCCCATTATAGCAGCGACCAATGACTGAGCAGGACCAGTAATGGTCACTCATTGATAGTTGGTTGCTTATGGGGGAGGCCCACCGGGCACCGACCAATGGCTGAGCCGGACCCGTTGCTTGGTAACAGGATGCGGAGTAATGAGAAGCAGCAATGGCTGCAGCTAGGGGCTGCCCTCACTGCTCTATTACAATATTTACCTTAAATTCTTTGCCGCTTGAGATGATCCCACAGTAAGGGTTTCATTGAAGTGTCTGCTGTCATAAATGGATCCTGAAATGTAGGGGAAAGTAATGGAGGAGAAACTGTTACTGAGCACAAGTTCTCTCTGCTCACCGCTTGACGATCAACCAATCCGGAGACAAGTTTTAGGGGCAAGGAAGAATGACTTTAATAAGAAAGCTAGCAGGCCGAAAAGATGGCAGACTAGCGTCTCAGAAAAACCGTCTTGTCCCAGTCCCAATTTGGGCCCCTTTTATGCAGAGGAGGGGGAGGGGACTACTGCAGTGCCAACCAATGACTTGCTGGGACCACTAACAGTTGCTTGTTGACAGTAGTTCATTTAGGAGAGGGACACGCTGCAGTGCCGACTAATGGCTGAGCAAATCTGCTATCGGTTGTGCCTGTCCCGCCCCTGTTCCCCACTGCCAATGTCCATTTCACAGTCTTGTGGTAAAAAGGGGCAAGGATCTTTCTGACTACTTCCTGTTGAACAGGGGCAATGAGGGGATGATTCTGAAATGGAATTGATCAGCTTTGGGTTGAGAATATTCGTTAAAATTTTATTAAGCACTGCAGTTCTTTATCTACAACTCTTTGAACATAATGAAATCCTTCTATGAAAGTTAAAATATTTATTTATTTGGGGCTGCATCAGGTCTTGGTTGTGGCATGTAGGAGCTTTGTCGTGGCCTGCAGAATCTTCCGTTGTGGCACACAGGTTCACAGGTTTCTCTCTAGTTGTGGTGCATGGGATCATAGTTGTGGCATGCCAGGCTTATTTGCCCCACAGCATGTGAGATCTAGGTTCCCAGGGACTGACCCCACATTCTCTGTATTGGAAGGCAGATTCTTAACCACTGGACCACGAGGGAAGTACCTCCCATGAAATTTTAATCTCAGTATTTACCCTTTTCAAAGAGTAACCTTAAATCTTCTAAGGGTTCACAAACCCGTTGTTCTCTGGTCTCTCAGGAGTTGGGTCATTTTCTCCCTTTTTAAAATATTTATTTGGCAGTACATACGACCCACTACCCTGACCAGGGATGGAACCCAGGCCCCCTGCAGTGGGAGCATAGTCTTAGCCATAGGACCACAAGGGAAGTCCCAAGAGCTGGGTCATTTTCTGATGACAGTGGGGCTATCTTAACCCAAGTGTGATGAATCCATGGCTTTAACTCCAGCTAGACTGACAGATGAGTGCATGGAAAGGACCATGTGTGGGCCTGTCCACTTGCAATCAGCTGATGCTCAGGCCCTTATTCTCTCTGGGTTTTAATGAGAGAAAACTCTCTTGGTCTCCAGATGTGAAACGATGCGAGGCTACCTCAGTTGGATAGTCAGACCTGCTGGAAGCAAACTCATGAACAGAGATTAGTATAGTGCCCAGAGTTTTCACATAATTGGCAACTGCTAGGTCTTTCAGAGCGCTTGTAGATTCTCCTGCCCGGGCAGACATCTGGAATGACCACAATGACACAATATTTCAGAGGGGCTTAATTAAGCCTACTTCTGGGAGCCACTGTGACTAGTAGCAGGGCCACTGGCAAGGCTGTATCCCAAATTAAATTAGTCTCTTCACATATTTTAGCAATGCTCCTTTTTAATGTATAGTTCATTTTCCTGGTTTTTTCCTGCTGATTGTGTTCTCCAGGATGAATGTAGCTTCCAAGTAATTTTCAGTTCCTTAGACACTTGTTGGGTTTCGCTAGAGACAAAAGCAGGCCTGTCATCTCTTTGAAGGGAGTGAAGCAGTCTGAACTGGGAGGTTATTTCCTTAAGGAGGGCTTCCCTTGTGGCTCAGATTGTAAAGAATCCACCTGCAATGCAGGAGATTTGGGTTTGATCCCTGGGTTGGGAAGATTCCCCTGGAGAAGGGAACAGCTACCCACTTCAGGATTCTGGCCTAGAGAATTCCATGGACAGAGGAGCCTGGCAGGCTACAGTCCATAGGGTCGCAAAGAGTTGGACACAGCTGAGCAACTTAACTTTAACTTTCCTTAAGAAGAACCTTAAGCATTTCAGAGGCTTTTTCTTTCCTGGTGGGATATGCCTCCACTCACCCTGAAAAAGTGTACACAAATATTAGCAAGCATCTGAAATTTCCTGTGACTCAAAGCGTTTGAGTGAAGTCTGTTTGCCAGACCTCAGTGGGGCGGGCTCCTCTGTGTTGAGTCCCTGTCTAGGGTGGTCTGACAGAAGTCTTGGGGTTATTTTTCACACAAATCATGCAATTTTGAGTGACTCACTGGATGGTCCTTTGTGGGTTAGGCCCCATTTATGTATTTTTGCACTCAGTAATCCAAGCAAGGGGCTCACAATCATGTTCCTTTAAAGCTTCATAGAGAGGCTTTACTATGAGTCCATAGTTCAGGATCAAAATCCAACAGAATACTGCCATTCCCAGAAACCCCCTGAATTGTCTGTGAATCTTCAGTGTTCCCAAGCCTGTGATTACCTGCAGGCAGAAGACCTCACTGTCCATAGGAAAGGACAAAACTCAGATATGTGACTTATTGCTTACGTGCTTGGGCCTTTTTCTGGGAGACCTTATATCCACAATCGGCCAAATAATTCAGGGTTCTTACGGTATTTTGTAGACACTTATCATGTGTAAGTCTTGCTAAAAGCATATTGCCCATATATTGGAATAAGAGTCTTTCATCCAATATTAAGTTTCTCAGGTCCCTAGCTAAAATATCTCCAAACAAGGTGGAGGAATTCTTAAGTCCTCGAGGCAGGAGTGTCCAACAATACTATTGGACTCTGTGTTTCTGGGTCCTGCCATTCAAAAGCAAACAGCTGCTGAGGTTCTTCTGCAATAGGAATGCAGAAAAAAGGCATCTTTCAAGTCCAAAACTGAGAACAAGTTATTTTCTCCCAGAAGAGTTCTAACCAGAGTGTGTGGATTAGGTTGGGCTTCCCAGGTTGATCAGTGGTAAAGAATCCACCTACCAATACAGGAGATATGGGTTTGATCCCTGGGTCAGGAAGATCCCCCAGAGAAGGAATGGCAACCCACTCCAGTCTTCTTGCCTAGGAAATCTCATGCACAAAGGGGCCTGGTGGTCTGCAGTCCATGGGTTGCAAAGGAGCTGGACATGACTTAGCAGATAAACAACAACAATGGATTAGGTACCGCAGGGTGCAAATCTTGAACTATTTCATTAATAGTCCTTGAGTCTTGGACAAAGTGATACTCTGTTGAGTTTGGCATTTAAAATTTTTTTATTTATCTTTATTTTTGGCTGCTCTGGGTCTTCCTTATTGCGCTTTTTTTCTAGTTGCAGCTGGCAGGAGCTACTCTTTTGTTGCGATGCGAGAGCTTCTCGTTGCCGTGACTTCTCTTGTTGCAGAGCACAGGCTCTAGGCTCATGGGCCTCAGTAGTCTCAGCACTCAGTCTCAGTAGCTGTGGCTCACAGGCTTAGGTACTCCTCGGCATGTGGAATCTTCCAGGACCAGGGATTGAACCTGTGTCCCCTGCATTGGCAGGCGGATTCTTATCCACTGCACCACCCAGAAAGTCCAAGTTTGGCTTTTTGATTGGACGCATGGGGTGTGATTCGGGGACCTGCAATGTTTAGTCAGTCCTGTTTTAAGAATTTTTTCAAGAATTAGCTGAACTCCCTTTTGGGTCTCTTGCCTCAGGGTATTGTTTTAGATTAAGTGTCCCAGTGTCCCTTTTTAATGGGACATGTATTAGCCACACATTTTTGGCCTTCCCTGGGGTGCCATAAGCCCACACTTCTAGCCTTACATTTTTTAGACCTCAAGGGCAGAAGTGGTGGGGAAGAGCTCTGTCACCTTTTCTGGGGTGTCCATGAGTGCCATCTGTAGCTTACAGCATGCTCTGGTGGGACCCTGATGTCAAGCTACTTTGACAAAAAAAGTTACTTGAGCAATTAATTTACAAACGAGATCTCAACCCAAAAGATTGGACACACTGGCATATATAAGAAGCTGTGTTTCAGGATGAGGTCACCTAACTGGCATTTTAGAGGTTTGTAAGAAAGAATAATTTTGTACTTTTCAGAAATTCTTGTGACCAGGATGGACTGAAATGTTTTCTGTGTCACCTTGGTGTCTACCAATCAGAAAGTCAATCAACTTGTCCCTCAAAGTTACCTGGGACCCTGCGGGGAAAAGAATCGGACACCTCAAGCCTAAGGGAGCCCCCAGGCCTCTTCATTCATCATCAGAGTGTTCCTCTCTTTCTACCAGATGGGAGGCTTCTGTCTTTGTTTTATTGTTTTACTCTTTTATTCTTTAGCCTAGGGCACTCCTTCTGTGCCCTTCCTTCTTACAGTAAGCACATTGTTTCCTCCCTGTGTGGGCTCACTTCTCTGTCGGGTACTTGCTTTCCAGGAATCCAACGCTGTGGCCAGAAAAGCTGCGTTCTGTCTTGCATCCTCTTCCTCTGACCTGTCCCCTGTTGTTGAACACCTTAAAAGCAACAGCTATCAATTGAGAAGGGCTCATTCCAAAGGCACCATCTGACTTTTGTAATTTTCTTCTTGTATCTGGGCGCTTTGCCCAATGAAGGTCATATTTACCATTCTCATATTTTCAGAGGCCTCGGGATCTACACCAGTATTGCGCCTATAAGCTTGATAAATTCTAAAGACTCTGATAGATCCTCATTGAGTTTTTGGTGTATCTCTTGAGTTTTGTTTAAGTCTTTTGCCTGATCTTTCAAAGACCCGCACTTCCTATAATGCTTTAGGAGAGGCATGTCTCCATTATTAGGATCCTAGTTGGTCTCAGCAATAAGGACTGCTAGGTTTGCTTCTGGAATTCCATCTGGATCTGCTAGATGAAACTGGTTTGCTTGCCTTCTAACCTTGTCAAAGACTATCCTCCTTTCATCCCCAGCAAGCATCATATTCATAAGAGTATGAATGCCTGCCCAGGAGGAATAGTGAGTGGCAAAGCTAGCAGTGAAAAGTTCAGTCATATGGAAGGGGTCCTCTCAGTATGTAGGGTTATTGGGTTTTCCAGTTAAACAGATCTGAAGTTGAGAATGTCTTGTGCATCCATAGAAACCCAGCCTGCGGCCATCTGCTTTAAAGCCTTCTACAGGATATCAGCACAAAGAAAATTGCCCTGTTCCAGAAGTGGCTCCCAGTCCAAACTGGGTGCCCTATTGGGTCTTAAATGGTGACACCAAACCAGATCCCTGTGCCTGGGAGTTAACATGAAGTGAAGTGAAAGTCGCTCAGTTGTGTCCAGCTCTTTGTGACCTCATGGACTATACAGTCCATGGAATTCTCCAGGCCAGAATACTGGAGTGGGTAGCCTTTCCCTTCTCCAGGGAATCTTCCCAACCCAGGGATTGAACCCAGGTCTCCCGCATTGCAGATGGATTCTTTACCAGCTGAGCTACAAGGGAAGCCCAAGAATACTGGAGTGGGTAGCCTATCCCTTCTCCAGTGGATCGTCCCGACCCAGGAATTCATCCGGGGTCTCCTGCTTTGAAGGTGGATTCTTTACCAACTGAGCTATCAGGGAAGCTGGTATAGGGAACCTGTTGGCTCCTGAATGTCAGTTCCTTGTTCCAACTGCCATGCACTGGGGCAGCCAGGGCCCCTTTAGGGAATTTTGAAGGGAAGATCCTCAGGACAAGTGGCCCCAGCAGCTCCTAAGGTCCTACCAGAAAATACCCAACCTGGGGCCAGCTAGCTGCAAGCATCAAGGCTCCTGGCTGGCTCACCAAAATTTGTTACTGAGCCCAAGCTAGTTCTGCTCAGAAAATCTCAGGCCAGTAAATTAGGAGACAAGTTGTTGGGACAAGGAAGAACGACTTTAATCAGAAAGCTAGCAGATCAAGAAGATGGCTAGCTAGTGTCTTTTAAAAAAAAAAAATCTATCTTGTCCCAGTCCGAATGTGGGTTCCTTTTATACAGAAGAAGGGGAGTGGGCAGGGCCTACTTCAATGCCAACCAATGGCTTAGTGGAACCACTAATGGTAGCTCCTTGAGTTGCTCGCTTCAGGGTGGGGCCCACTGCAGTGCTGACCAATGGCTGAGCAGGGCTGATTAGGTTGTGCCTGCCCTACCCCTATTATAGAACAACAACAGAGCCTACAGTAAGGCACTGATTTACTAGAACCATGAAAATCTGCATAAATGTGAATTTTTTTGTGATCAGGAGAAAGCTGTCTGGATGAAAAATGTTTTTCCTCTGGCCCTCTGACTTTTTTCTAGGGCCTTTCATTCCGTCACTCTTACTTGTAGCCTCACCTCCTCTGCCTCCCACATTTCTCCTTCTTGCAGCTAAATGGATATCTCTAGAAGGGAAAAAGACTGTCTAGGCAGCTAGTAAACTGGTCACAGGGGCAACTGAAGGGGGAGAGACTGGGTGCTAACATTCCTCAGGGAAGTCTCCTCTGAATATACAGTCTGCCTGTGTGTGGCCAAAGGCTGTGACTTAGGTAGGAGGGATTCTAGAAACCTGACCAATGGACTTCAGTGGGTTTTCTCATTGCAAATCAGAGTGTTCCTATGTTGTGCAGATCAGACACTAGAGCCTTCTGCTCTGTCACAGAGCCTAAACCGGCCTCTTGTTCATACTCCCTTGAAACTCAAGAGGGGCAGAGAGGGACTTCATCCTGAATCCACAGTCTCACCAGCTAAACAGAAAAGAATGTGTGTGTGTGTGTCTGTGTGTGTGTGTGTAGGGTTCAAACTCAGGCCTGCCATGGAACTCAGGCTTTCTCAGTGTGGCCCTAGGGCTGCACACACCGGACAGGAGCTCGTGGGTAAGAACACGAAGCTCCGGCTGGTCAAGGAAGGCCTTCCACGAAGCTCCGGCTGGTCAAGGAAGGCCTTTCGGAGAGGCCTCCCTGAGCCTCACCCTGGCGGGAGGCCCAGACCCTGCAGTGGAGCAGTGCGCCTGAAGGGACAGCCACGGGGCGTCGGGACGTCAGCAGGCGGCAGGGGACGGGCGTCACTGGGGGCACGCTGCAGCGCCTTCCGGGGCTTCTGGAGCCGAGGACCCGACGGCCCTGGGTGTCGGGAGAAGTCTTCCAGCAGCAGCCAGGACAGGCAGAGGTTTCCAGAAGCAGAGCAGTGAGAGGGCTGTTCAACAGTAGGAAGGAAAGCGCTGAGTTCCTAGTTCTCCTGGTGAGGAAACAACCCCTGGGACAAAGGGGCCCGGTCACAGCTGGCTTCCCTCCCAGGCCCCCAGGCGCGTGGACTGCTCTTAAATGTGGCACGGGGGCGCCATCCATGGCAGCAGGCTGAGGGCGGGCAGGGGCTGCAGGGAGGCTCAGGTGGCACCCAGGGCAGAGAGAGGCCTTGGGGAGGGATGGGAGCGACCTTGGCCTGGCCCAGGGGGAGGGGGATGAGTCCCCAGGGTGGGGCCTGCAGGGGAGCTACCATGACACCAGGCCCTGATGGGGAGGACCCAAACGTGGAGGCTGGAAGTGTCGGGGGCCCGCCTGGCCCAGACAAACAGCTTCTTCATCCAGGCCTGCAGTGGGGAGGGAAGGCCACAGTGTGGCCCCCATCTCCAGGCGTGGCCACACATCCTCGTCCCCTGCAAAGGGACAGTGTGCCTGCCGGCACCCTCACAGCTCAGGTCTAGAGGCTCCTGGAGTTCCCGCTCTGCTTTCTCTAAAGGGGCCAGAGCCAGGTCCTGGAGTTCCCACTCTGCTTTCTCTAAAGGGGCCAGAGCCAGGCAGCCTGGGCGCCACCACCTGGACAGGCCACGCCTGCCCTGTGACCCCACCTCTCTGTGCCCAGGAGACCCCAGTACCAGACAGTTGCACAAAGAGAAGCCTACAGTGGGCCCAGCCTTGGGTCCCCCAAGGTCTCCCTGGCCCGTCTATGGACAGGGCTCTCCAGGGACTCACAGGACAGGGCGCTGCACACACAGGCCTGGAGGGTTGCTGGACCGAGGCCATCCCACATGCCCGCCGGGCGTGGAGCTCCACTCCAGTGCTGCATGGACGACAGCCGTCAGCCTGCCTGTGTCACTCCCTGGCCATCTCCCGGTGCCCTCGGGGACCTTCCCTCTGGGGAGGGGCTGCTGTGTGTCTTGTGGCTTCGCCTCCTCATGGGCCGGCTCTTCCTGTGACCCTCACTTGTCGTGACCCAAACTCCCCGAAGGGCTTCTCCCGGGCCCCTCCAGTGTCAGCTCCTGTCTCAGCAGGGTCATCCCTGAGTGGCAGCTCTGATGATGAGCCCAGTGCATAGAGTGGCAGGTGATGTCATAGGTCAAAGTTAGTCTCTGGTTGATTAGTTGTTCAGTCAACTCTGGCCCCTGGACTTGGGGCTAAACCTCAGATGTTTAAGGACTGACCTTTGAGCCAGGCTGTGCTTGGGCAGTCAGCGTCCTTGCCTTGTAGTGTACGGTGGGGATCGTGACACTCACTAATGGAACATACTTTCATGTATGTGTACACTCGCTGTATCCATGCACACGTGTGCACACATACATATACTTGCATGTGCATATATCGCTGTGCATCACTATTTCAACACTGGGGTGAAGTGTACATGGAAATGGGACGCTAGGTCCTGTATTTTAGGAAACATAACCTGTAGTTATGTCCCTGTTTTTAATATAACTATGTTATATTTCCTTTAAAAATCCCACAAGGAAAGAAATGAAGACATTCTATCATATTCTCATCTTTATGATGAAACCAGTAAATAACCTAAATGTCTAAAGATGAACTAATATCTAAATATTAAGCTATATCTTCTCAAGAAAGTGAAAGTAGTGAAAGTCACTCAGTCGTGTCTGACTCTTTGCGACCCCATGGGCTACACAGTCCATGGAATTCTCCAGGCAAGAATACTGGAATGAGTAGCTTTTCCCTTTTCCAAGGGGTCTTCCTAACCCAGGGATCGAATCTGGGTCTCCCGTATTGCAGGTGGATTCTTTACCAGCTGAGCCACAAGGGAAGACATTTGAAATGTTCGTAGTTAAGACTTAACAATGGAGAAAAATGCAATGTGGAGTTGGGAGTAAATACAGAATTCTTTGTTATGCTCACGATTTAAATTAACATATGAAAATATCCCAGGAAAATGAAAATGTTGTGTTGGAGTAGGGGAGGGATTTATGGGTGATATTTTTTCAAGTTTTTGTACAGTCATTACCTTGCTTTGGCAAAAAAAAAAAAAAAAAAGAGGCGTTGGGAATGCAAAGAGGTACAGGAAGATAGTTTTATTGGTGGAGTTGACTTTTCCAGGGATAATCAGTGTGTTTTTCCTGCATCCTCAGGCTTTAAGCTGATACGAATAAAATTCCACTTTTACAAGTGTCACTGCTCTGAGGCTCAAGCCCCAAGCACGTTTCTGCAAGCAGCCTTTTCTCTTTTCCCCCCTTTTTAAACCACAAACCTGGTGGCTAAGGACATAAAGGGACAAGAACTTGGGCTCTGGGATTAGATGCACGTGTTTAAACCCCACTCTGGGACTTGGGGTGTCTCCGCCTGCTGAGCCTGGGGTCTCCTTTGGGGGCTTCAGGGGACGTGAACAGCCTGCTCTTGGGCGGTGCTCAGAAGAGCAAGCACTGAGTCCGCCCCTTCCTGCACTGATCCCCAGAAAGGATGGGGTGGGAGCTCGAGCCCCAGGACAGAGGTGGGAACCTTGGTTCTGAGAGTCCCCAGCAGTGGGGCCCTGGGCCGTCACGGAGCGGCTGTTTTTCAGTGAAATGATGGGCTCAGCATGCTCTGAGGCTCAAGCCCCAAGCACGTTTCTGCAAGCAGCCTTTTCTCTTTTCCCCCCTTTTTAAACCACAAACCTGGTGGCTAAGGACATAAAGGGACAAGAACTTGGGCTCTGGGATTAGATGCACGTGTTTAAACCCCACTCTGGGACTTGGGGTGTCTCCGCCTGCTGAGCCTGGGGTCTCCTTTGGGGGCTTCAGGGGACGTGAACAGCCTGCTCTTGGGCGGTGCTCAGAAGAGCAAGCACTGAGTCCGCCCCTTCCTGCACTGATCCCCAGAAAGGATGGGGTGGGAGCTCGAGCCCCAGGACAGAGGTGGGAACCTTGGTTCTGAGAGTCCCCAGCAGTGGGGCCCTGGGCCGTCACGGAGCGGCTGTTTTTCAGTGAAATGATGGGCTCAGCGTCACCGTGAAGAGCGGCTGAGAGCCTCACGTGAACTGACTGAGCGCTGTAAAGCGCTGTTACCGCCGGAGACGCCCTCAGTCAATTTGGCATTGCCTTTCTTTGGGATTAGAATGAAAACTGACCTTTTCCAGTCCTGTTTCCATTGTTGAATTTTCATAATTTGCTGGCAAATTGAGTGCAGCACTTTCACAGCATCATCTTCCAGGATTTGAAACAGTTCAACGGGAATTCCATCACCTCCACTAGTTTTTTTCACAGTGAAGATTCCTAAGGCCCACGTGACTTTGAACTCCAGGATGTCTGGCTCTAGGTGAGTGATGACACCACCATGGTCATCTGGGTCTTGAAGATCTTTTTGGTGTAGTTCTTTTGTGTATTCTTGCCTTCTCTTCTTAATATCTTCTGCTTCTGTTAGATCAATATTATTTCTGTACTTTATTATGCCCATCTTTGCATGAAATGTTCCCTTAGTATCTCTCATTTTCTTGTAGAGTTCTCTAGTTTTTTCTATTCTATTGTTTTCTTCTATTTCTTTGCATTGATTACTAAGGAAAGCTTTCTTATCTCTCCTTGCTAATCCTTGGAACTCTGCTTTCAGGTGGGTATATATTTCCTTCTCTCCTTTGCCTTTAGCTTCTCTTCTTTTCACAGGTATTTTTAAGGCCTCCTCAGACAAACTTTTTGCCTTTTTCATTTCTTTTTCTTGGGGATGGTCTTGATCATTGCCTCTTGCAGAATGTTATGAACCTCTGTCCATAGTTCTTCTGGCATTCTCTGTATCAGATCTAATCCCTTGAAGCTATTTGTCACTTCCACTGTATCATCATTAGGGATTTGATTTATGTCATACCTCAATGGTCTAGTGGGTTTCCCTGCTTGTTTCAATTTAAGTCTGAATTTTGCAATAAGGAGTTCATGATCTGAGCCACAGTCAGCTCCTGGTCTTGTTTTGCTGACTTTATAGAGCAAAGTCATCTTCAAGAGCAAAGAATATAATGAATCTTATTTCAGTATTGATCTTCTGGTGATGTCCATGTGCAGAGTTGTCTCCTGTTGTTGGAAGACAGTGTTTGCTATGACCAATTCATCCTTTTGGCAAAACTCGTTAGCCTTTGCATTCTTCCATTTTGTATGCCAAGGCCAAACTTGTTAGTTACTCCAGGTATCTCTTGACTTTCTTCTTTTGCATTCCAGTCCCCTATGATAAAAAAAAAACATCTTTTTTGGGTGTTAGTTCTAGACGGTCTTGTGGGTCATCATAGAACTATGAGGGCTACCATTTCTTCTAAAGGATTCTTGTCCACAGTAATAGATATCATGGTCATCTGAATTAAATTTGCCCATTCCTGTCCATTTTAGTTCATAGATTCCTAAAATGTCGATATTCACTCTTGCCATCTCCTGTTTAACCACTTCCAATTTACCTTGACTCATGAACCTAACATTCCAGCTTCCTATGCAATTTTATTCCTTAGAGCATCAGACTTACTTCCATCACAAGTCACATCCACAACTGGGCATTGTTTTCACTTTGGCTCTGTCTCTTCATTCTTTCTGGATTCATTTCTCCCTCTTCTCTAGTAACATATTGGGCACCTACTGACATTGGGCATTCATCTTTCAGGATCTTATTTTTTTGGACTTTCCATTCTGTTCATGGGTCTCAAGGCAAGAATACTGAAGTGGTTTGTGATTCCCTTCTCCAATGGACCACATTTTGTCAGAACTCTACACCATGACCCGTCCATCTTGGGTGGCCCTACATGGCATACTCATAGTTTCATTGAGTTAGACAATGATGTGGTCCATGTGACCAGTTTGGTTAGTTTTCTGTGATTGTGATTTTCATTCTCTCTGCCCTCTGATGAATAAGGATGAGGCTTATGGAAGCTTCCTGATGGGAGTGATCGACTGTGGAAAAAACTGGTTCTTGTTCTGATGGGCAGGGTCATGCTCAGTAAATCTTTAATCCAATTTTCTGTTAATGTGTGGGCTGTGTTCGCTCCCTGTGTTTTGGTCTGGGGTCAAATTCATGCTTCCACCAGGGACTCCTGGACACTGACCGGCAAGTCTGAGTCAATCTCTTGTGGGGACACTGCTCCCTTGTCCTGGGTCCTGTGTGCACCGGTTTTGTTTGTGCCCTCCAAAAGTTTGTTTTCCCAGTCCTGTGGAAGTCTGTAATTAAATCCCCCCGGCCTCCGAAGTAAAATTCCCAGGTGGTTCTCAGTCCCTTTGCGGGTCTCTGAGTTGAGAAATTTGTTGTGGGTCCTAGAACTCTCTTAACAGTGTGAGAATCCTTTGGTCTAATTGTTCTGCAGTTTGTGGGTCATCTGCTCAGTTCTGCTGTGGGTGACGCTGTGTGATCCAAGCCTGCTGCAGCCAGAGCCCCTGTCCCTGCAGCAGGCCCCTGCGGACCTGTGCCTCCACTGCTGCTGCCGCCACTAAGTCGCTTCAGTCGTGTCCGACTCTGTGCAACCCCATAGATGGCAACCCACCGGGCTCCCCCGTCCCTGGGATTCTCCAGGCAAGAACACTGGAGTGGGTTACCATTTCCTTCTCCAGTGCATGAAAGTGAAAGGTGAAAGTGAAGTCGCTCAGTCGTGTCCGACTCTTAGGGGCCCCACGGACTGCAGCCCACCAGGCTCCTCCATCCATGGGATTTTCCACGCAAGAGTACTGGAGTGGGGTGCCATTGCCTTCTCCGTGTGCCTCCACAGAAGACACTTAATTACTCAAAAGCAGGTCTGACTCAGTCTCTGTGCGCACAGAGTATCTGTCTGCACAAAGTTTTGTTTGAGCCTTCTGAACATCTCTGGCGATTATGGGGTTTGATTCTAATGTGATTTAGCCACTCCTACCATCTTTTTGGGTCTTCTCCTTTGCCCTTTGATGTTGGGTATCTTTTTTCGATGTGATCCAAGTTTCCCCCGTTAATGGTTGTTCAACAGCAAGTTGCAGTTTTGGAGTTCTCAGAGAAGATGAGTGCACATCCTTCTACTCCACTATCTTGGGTTTTGTTTCTTTATCATCAGTTAGTCTAGAACAATCAGACATTACTTTTTTTCATAACCTTTACAGTTTTGAGATGGTCAGGTACTTTGCAGAAGGGTCGGTTTGAGTGTGTCTGATGTTTCTGTCATGGTTAGAAGGGATTATGGATTTGAAGAAGAATACCATAGAAGTGAAGTGCTTCCTTCATCACACTAGATTGGGGTACATGCTATCAACATGATTTATCACTGATATCAACCTTGATAACCTGGCCAAGTAGTGTTTTCCAGATTTAGCCAAACTGTTAAGTTACTCTTGCTACTTCTTTTCATAATGTAATTGTTGGAAACAAATCACTGATCACAGTTCATGCTAAAGGGGAAATACTTTATTAATGTTTTTGGCCTAACTTGAAACCGGTTTATAACACAGGCAAAGCAGAGAGGTAATATTTATTAGATTCCACACAACCTGAACATTAGTAAATATTCACCTGCAAGATTAATCATGAGAACAGAACCATTATGTGAATAGAAAAGGCATCATGGTGAGATGAAAAGGAATGGATTTCATGGCGAGGGACTTCTCTGAGATGGGCAACTGGCCAGAGAGCTGCAAAACAGTGTCTGAAGGCTAGAACTAAAGGGCAAGGCAGTATGTTCCCATCAGGATTTTTAGTACTTTGACCATCAACTAAAGAACACCATATGTGACTAAACCCACGCCAGGTAATCTGTTCCTCGGTGAGCTCCATAATTGAAAAGTAATCAATTCTCCTGCTTTGATTTATATGAAAACTCAGTGTTCTCTTGCTTGTTTTACCACAGGCAGGTGTAACTGATTGATGGTAAGGAAAAAGCAAACAAATTAACTTTTAAGGGCAACCTCAGCCCCTGGGTCATTTTTGCTAAGGAAAGACAAGGGTTGGTGAAAAGACAAATTAAAAACTTTCCACCATAAATAAAGTTACCTCCGTTTAAATCAAACATCAAGGAAACAAATTTAATTTTGTGCTGTTTCCATCCTAAGGCTCTTTCACTCAGTAAGTTATTGCTACTAGAAATTGACATTGTTGATATCTTATTTAATCCATAAGAATGAGGCTTAGGGATGGGTCATTGGCTTGTTTGCTAGTTGTAGAAATTTCATCTTATTGTCTTATTATTTTCCAACTAAAATATGTTAATTTAAAAATACTTTTTAAATTAATTTTTTTACTGAAGGAAAATTGCTTTACAGAATTTTGCTGATTTCTGTCAAACCTCAACATGAATCAGTCATAGGCATACATATATCCCCTCCCTTTTGAAACTCCCTCCCATCTCCCTCCCCATCCCACCATTCTAGGTTGATACAGAGCCCCTGTTTGAGTTTCCTGAGCCATACAGCAAATTCCCATTGGCTATCTATTTTACATATGATAATGTAAGTTTCCATGTTACTCTTTCCATACATCTCACCCTCTCCTCCCCTCTCCCCATGCCCATAAGTCTATTTTCTATGTCTGTTTCTCCACGGTTGCCCTGTAAATAAATTCCTCAGTGCAATTTTTTCTAGATTATGAATATGTGTTAGAATATGGTATTTATCTTCCTCTTTCTGACTCACTTCACTCTGTAAATAGGTTCTAGGTTCATCCACTTCATTCAGTTCAGCTCAGTCGCTCAGTTGTGTCCGACTCTTTGCAACCCCATGAATTGCAGCACGCCAGGCCTCCCTGTCCATCACCAACTCCCGGAGTTCACTCAGACTCATGTCCATCGAGTCACTGATGCCATCCAGCCATCTCATCCTCTGTCGTCCCCTTCTCCTCCTGCCCCCAGTCCCTCCCAGCATCAGAGTCTTTTCCAATGAGTCAACACTTCGCATGAGGTGGCCAAAGTACTGGAGTTTCAGCTTCAGCATCATTCCCTCCAAAGAAATCCCAGGGTTGATCTCCTTCAGAATGGACTGGTTGGATCTCCTTGCACTCCAAGGGACTCTCAAGAGTCTTCTCCAACACCACAGTTCAAAAGCATCAGTTCTTCCACTTCATTAGAACTGACTCAGATGCATTCCTTTTTATGTCTGAGTTCATTGTATATGTATACCACCACTTTTTTATCCATTCATCTGTCAATTGATATCTAGGTTGCTTCCATGTTCTAGCTATTGTATATAGTGCTGCAAAGAACAATGGGATACATGTGTCTCTTTCAGTTTGATTTGCTCAGGGTATATGCCTAGGAGTGGGATTTCTGGTCATATGGTGGTTTTATTCCTAGTTTTTCAAGGAATCTCCATACTGTCTTCCATAGTGGCTGTATCAATTTACATTTCCACCAATAGTGCAAGAATGTTCCCTTTTCTCCACACCCTTTCCACCATTTATTGTTTGTAGACTTATTGATGATGGCTATTCTGACCGGTCTGAGGTGATATTTCATTGTAGTTCTGATTTGCATTTCTCTAACAATGAGCGATGTTGAGCACCTTTTCATGTGTTTGTTAGCCATTTGTATGTCTTCTTTGGTCTTTTTCCCACTTTTTGATTGGGTTGTTTGTCTTCTGACATTGAGTTGTATGAACTGCTTGTATATTTTTGAAATTAATCCTTTGTTAGTTGTTTCATTTGCTATTATTTTCTCTATTTTGAGGGTTTTCTTTTCACTTTGTTTACAGTTTCCTTTATTGTGCAAAAGCTTTTAATTTTAATCAGGTCCAACTTGTTTATTTTAATTTTTATTTCCATTACTCTAGGAGATGGGTCATAGGGGATCTTGCTTTGACTTATTTCATCAAGTGTTCTGCCTATGTTTTCCTTTAAGAGTTTTATAGTATATCATCTTACAATTAGGTCTTTAATCCATTTTGAGTTTATCTTTGTGTATGGTGTTAGGAAGTGTTCTAATTTCATTATTTTACATGTAGCTGTCCAGTTTTCCCAGCACCATTTATTGAAGAGGTTGTCTTTGCCCCATTCTATATTCTTGCCTCCTTTGTCAAAAATAAGGTACCTACAGGTGGATGGGTTTTTTTCTGGGCTTTCTATCTTGTTCCATTGGTCTATACTTCTGTTTTTGTGCCAGTACCATACTGTCTTGATGACTGTATCTTTGTAGTATAACCTGAAGTCAGGAAGCTTGATTCCTCCAGCTCTATTCTTCTTTCTCAAGACTGCTTTGGCTATTCAGGGTCTTTTGTGTCTCCATATGAATTGTGAACTTTTTTGTTCTAGTTCTGTAAAAAATGCCATTGGTAATTTCATAGGGATCCCATTGAATCCGTAGAATGCATTTGGTAGTATAGACATTTTCACAATATTGATTCTTCCCACCCAGGAACATGGAATATTTCTACATGTGTTTATGTTATCTTTGATTTCTTTCATTAGTGTCTTATAATTTTCTGTGTACAGTTCTTTCATCTCCTTGGATAAGTTTATTCCTAGATATTTAATTCTTTTGGTTGTAATGGTGAATGGGACTGATTCCTTAATTGCTCTTTCTGATTTTTCATTGTTAGTATATAGAAGTGTAAGTGATTTCTGTGTATTGATTTTGTATCCTGCAACTTTGTTAAATTCACTGATTAGCTCTAGTAATTTTCTGATAGTATCTTTAGGTTTTTCTATGTATAGTATTACGTCATCTGCAAACAGTGAGAGCTTTTCTTCTTTTCCAATCTGGAATCATTTTGTTTCTTTTTCTTCTCTGGTTACTGTAGCTAGGACTTCCAGAACTATGTTGAATAATAGTGGCAAAAGTGGACACCCTTGTCTCGTTTCTCATCTTAGGGAGAATGCTTTCAATTTTTCACCATTGAGAATAATGTTTGCTGTTGGCTTATCATATGTAGCCTTTACTATGTTAAGGTAAATTCCTTCTATGCCCATTTTTTGAAGAGTTTTAATCATAAATAGGTGCTGAATTTTGTCAAAGGCTTTTTCTGCATCTATTGAGATGATCATATGGTTTTATCTTTCAATTTTTTAATATGGTGTGTCTCATTGATTGATGTGTGTATATTGAAGAATCCTTGAATCCCTGGAATAAACCCTACTTAATCATGGTGTATGAGCTTTTTGATGTGTTGCTGAATACTGTTTGCTAAAATTTTGTTGAGTATTTTTGCATCTATGTTCATCAGGTATATTGGCCTGCAGTTTTCTTTTTTTGAATTGTCTTTGGTTTTGGTATTAGGGTGATGGTGGCCTCATAGAATGAATTTGGAAATATTCTTTCCTCTGCAATTTTTTGAAAGTGTTTAGAAGGATAGGCATTAGCTCTTCTCTAAATGTTTGATAGAATTCTCCTGTGAAACCATCTGGTCCCAAGCTTTTGTTTTTTTGGGAGATTTTTGATTACAGCTTCAATTTCTATTTTTTCCTGGTTCAGTCTTGGAAGATTGAACTTTTCTAAGAATCTGTCAATTTCTTCCATGTTATATACTTTATTGCCATACAGTTCATAATAGTCTCTTAGAATCCTTTGTATTTCTGAATTTTCTTTTGTAACCTCTCCTTTTTCATTTCTAATTTTGTTGATTTTATTCTTCTCTTTTATTCTTTTTTTAAATTTTAATTTTTACTTTATTTTACTTTACATTACTGTATTGGTTTTGCCATACATTGACATGAATTGGTCTCGGGTGTACATGGGTTCCCAATCCTGAACCCCCTCCCACCTCCCACCCCACATCAACTCTCTGGATCATCCCCGCACACCAGCCCCAAGCGTTCTGTATGCTGTATCGAACATAGACTGGTGATTCATTTCTTATATGATAGTATACATGTTTCAGTGCCATTCTCCCAAATCATCCCACCCTCTCCCTCTCCCTCAGAGTCCAAAAGTCCGTTCTATACATTTGTGTCTCTTTTGCTGTCTCGCATACAGGGTTATCATTACCATCTTTCTAAATTCCATATATATGTGTTAGTATACTGTACTGGTGTTTTTCTTTCTGGTTTACTTCACTCTGTATGATCGGCTCCAGTTTCATCCACCTCATTGGAACTGATCCAAATGTATTCTTTTTAATGGCTGAGTAATACTCCATTGTGTATATGTACCACAGCTTTCTTATTCTTTCATCTGCTGATGGACATCTAGGTTTCTTCCATGTCCTGGCTATTATAAAAAATACTGCAATGAACATTGGGGTACATGTGTTTCTTTCAATTCTGGTTTCCTCAGTGTGTATGCCCAGAAGTGGGACTGCTGGGTCATATGGCAATTCTATTTGCAATTTTTAAAGGAATCTCCACACTGTTCTCCATAGTGGCTTACTAGTTTGCATTCCCACCAACAGTGTAAGAGGGTTCCCTTTTCTCTACACCCTCTCCAGCATTTATTGCTTGCAGACTTTTGGATCACAGCCATTCTGACTGGTATGAAATGGTACCTCATTGTGGTCTTGATTTGCATTTCTCTGATAATAAATGATGTTGAGCATCTTTTCATGTGTTTGTTAGCCATCCGTATGTCTTCTTTGGAGAAATGTCTATTTAGTTCTTTGGCCCATTGCAATGAAAAGAATAAAATACTTAGGAATATATCTACCTAAAGAAACTAAAGACCTATATATAGAAAACTATAAAACACTAATGAAAGAAATCAAAGAGGAAACTAATAGATGGAGAAATATACCATGTTCATGGATTGGAAGAATCAATATAGTGAAAGTGAGTACACTACACAAAGCAATCTACAGATTCAATGCACTACCTATCAAGCTACCAGCGGTATTTTTCACAGAACTAGAACAAATAATTTCACAATTTGCATGGAAATACAAAAAACCTCGAATAGCCAAAGCCATCTTGAGAAAGAAGAATGGAACTGGAGGAATCAACCTGCCTGACTTCAGGCTTTACTACAAAGCCACAGTCATCAAAACAGTATGGTACTGGCGCAAAAACAGAAATATAGATCAATGGAACAAAATAGAAAGCCCAGAGATAAATCCACACATCTATGGGCACCTTATCTTTGACAAAGGAGGTAAGAATATACAATGGAGTAAAGACAATCTCTTTAACAAGTGGTGCTGGGAAAACTGGTCAACCACTTGTAAAAGAATGAAACTAGATCACTTTCTAACACTACACACAAAAATAAACTCAAAATAGATTAAAAACCTAAACGTAAGAACAGAAGCTATAAAACTCCTAGAGGAGAACATAGGAAAAACATGGTCCGACATAAATCACAGCAGGATCCTCTATGACCCACCTCCCAGAATACTGGAAATAAAGGCAAAAATAAACAAATTGAATCTAAGTAAAATTAAAAGCTTCTGCACAACAAGGAAACTATAAACAAGGTGAAAAGACAGCCTTCTGAATGGGAGAAAATAATAGCAAATGAAGCAACTGACAAACAACTAATCTCAAAAATATACAAGCAGCTTATGCAGCTCAACTCCAGAAAAATAAATGACCCAATCAAAAAATGGGCCAAAGAACTAAATAGACATTTCTCCAAAGAAGACATACGAATGGCTAACAAACACATGAAAAGATGCTCAACATCACTCATTATCAGAGAAATGCAAATCAAAACCACAATGAGGTACCATTTCACACCAGTCAGAATGGCTGCACAGAAAAATAAATGACCCAATCAAAAAATGGGCCAAAGAACTAAAAAGACATTTCTCTTTTATTCTTGATGAGCCTGGCTAAGGGTTTGTCGATTTTATCTTCTCAAAGAACCAGCTTTTGTTTTATGAATCTTTACTATTGTTTCTTTCATTCCTTTTTCATTTATTTCTTTTTGGATCTTTATAATTTCTTTCCTTATACTAATTTTCCCCCCTTCTTTTCCCATTTGCTTTACATGTAAAGTTAAGTTGTCTCTGATGTTTTTCTTGTTTCTTGAAGTAGGATTGTATTGCAATAAATTTCTCTCTTAGAACTATTTTTGCTGCATCCCACAGGTTTGGAGTTGTCATTTTCTCATTGTCATTTGTTTCTAGAACATTTTTTATTTCCCTTTTGATTTCTTCAGTAACCTGTTTGTTATTTAGAAACATCTTGTTCAATCTCCATGTGTGTGTGTCTTTTCCAGTTTTTTTTTTTTTTTCTTGTAACTGATATCTAGTATCATGGTCTTGTGGTGGGAGAAGATGATGGTTAATATGATTTAAATTTTCTTAAATTTACTGAGGTTTGATTTTTGATCCAAGATGTGGTCTATCCTGGAGAATGCTCCATGTGCACTTGGAAAGAAGGTGTATTCTTCTGCATTTGGATGGAATGTCCTGAAGATATCAATGAAATCCATCTCATCTAATGTATCATTTAAGACTTGCATTTCCTTATTAATTTTCTGTTTTGATAATCTGACCATTGTTGTGAGTAGGGTGTTAAAATCTCCTACTATTATTGTGTTACTGTCAATTTTTCCTTTATGTCTGCTAGTGTTTGTTTTATGTATTGAGGTGCTCCTATGTTGGGTACATAGATATTTACAATTGTTATGTCTTCTTCTTGGATTGATCCCTTGATCATTATGTAGTGTCCTTCCTTATCCCTTGTAATATTCTTTATTTTAAAAAAGATTATTTGTCTGTTGTGAGGATTGCTACTCCAGCTTTCTTTTGCTTTCCATTTGCATGGAATCTATTTTTCCATCCTCTCACTTTCAGTCTGTATGTGTCTTGGGGTCGAAGTGGGTTTCTTGTAGACAGCATATATATGGGTCTTGTTTTTGTATCCATTCAGCCAGTCTGTGTCTTTTGGTCAGAGCATTTAATACATTTACATTTAAAGTAATTATTGATATATATATGTTCCTATTGCCATTTTCTAATCACTTGGGTTTGATTTTGTAGATAATTTTTCTTTTCTTGTATATCTTGACTACAGAAGTCAGTTTAACATTTGTTGTAAGCCTGGTTTGATGGTACTGAATTCTCTTAACTTTTGCTTGCCTGGACGGCTTTTTATATCTCCATCAGTTTTGAATGAGATCCTTGCTGGGTACAGTAATCTTGGTTGTAGATTTTTCCCTTTCAGTACTTTAAATATATCCTACCATTCTCTTCTGGCCTGCAGAATTTCTGCTGAAAGATCAGCTGTTAAACATATGGGGTTTCCCTTGCATGTTACTTGTTGAGTCTCCCTTGCTGCTTTTAATATTCTTTCTTTGGGTTTAGTCTTTGTTAGTTTGATTAGTATGTGTCTTAGCATGTTTCTCCTTGGGTTTATCCTGTTTGGGACTCTTTGTGCATCTTTGACTTGATTGGCTCTTTTCTTTTCCATGTTGGGGAAATTTTCAACCATAATCTCTTCAAAAACTTTGTCATACGCTTTCTTTCCCTCATTCCCTCATTTAAGACAAAAAGTTGGCTTAAAGCTCAACATTCAGAAAACGGAGATCATGGCATCTGGCCCCATCACTTCATGGGAAATAGACGGGGAAACAATAGAAACAGTGTCAGACTTTATTTTTTTGGGCTCCAAAATCACTGCAGATGGTGACTGCAGCCATGAAATTAAAAGGCGCTTACTCCTTGGAAGAAAAGTTATGACCAACCTAGATAGTATATTCAAAAGTAGAAACATTACTTTGCCAACTAAGGGCCGTCTAGTCAAGGCTATCGTTTTTCCTGTGGTCATGTATGGATGTGAGAGTTGGACTGTGAAGAAGGTTGAGCACAGAAGAATTGATGCTTTTGAACTGTGGTGTGGAGAAGACTCTTGAGAGTCCCTTGGACTGCAAGGAGATCCAACCAGTCCATTACGAAGGAGATTAGCCCTGGGATTTCTTTGGAAGGAATGATGCTAAAACTGAAGCTCCAGTACTTTGGCCACCTTATGCGAAGAGTTGACTCATTGGAAAAGACTTTGATGCTGGGAGGGATTGGGGGCAGGAGGAGAAGGGGACGACCGAGGATGAGATGGCTGGATGGCATCATGGGACTCAATGGACGTGAGTCTGAGTGAACTCCGGGAGTTGGTGATGGACAGGGAGGCAAGGTGTACTGCGATTCATGGGGTCACAAAGAGTCAGACACGACTGAGCGACTGAACTGAANAAGAGAAGGGGACGACAGAGGCTGAAATGGCTGGATGGCATCACGGACTCGATGGACGGGAGTCTGAGTGAACTCCGGGAGTTGGTGATGGCCAGGGAGGCCTGGCGTGCTGCGATTCATGGGGTTGCAGAGAGTCAGAAATGACTGAGCGACTGAACTGAACTGAACTGAATATATTCCTTTCCAGTGGTCAAAGACTCCTTCCCACTCTCAGCTGGTGTTCTGCCAGATATTCTGTGTCTGAAGGTGTATTGCTGTTGCATCCCTGGAGAAAGAAGTACACCACATCCACCTTCTCCTCTGCCATTTTGTTTCTCCTTATTTTTTCTTACAGGAAATCTGCTGTCTTTCTCACCTTGGTTCTTCTGTGTATAATGCATTTGTTTTATCTGTCTGCTTCTAAAATATTCTATAATATCACTGGTTTTGATCATTTAAATTATGATGTGCCTTCATGTGGTTATTTTCATGGGTTTGTATGTGTGCCTGTGCTTCCTGTTTATTGAACTGTGAATTTGGGGTTTGCAGTCAATATTTATTCAAATACCTTTTTTGAGGGTCTCTTTCTCTTCCTTCTGATACTTCAAGATACATGAATTTGTTTACAACTCATTGAAGCTCCTTTAATCTTAAAAAAATGTTTTTTTCTCTTTGTGTTTCAGTTCAGATAATGTCTATGGCTATATTTCTTTATATTCACTAACATTTTCTTCTGCAATGTGCAATCTGATTTTAATCCCTTCCAATGTGTTTTTTTTTTTTTTCCCCTTCAGACATTATAGTTTTCATCTCTAGAAGATCATTTGGGGAATGATTATACTCTTCCTGTCTCAACTTTTCAGTTCAGTTCAGTTCAATCATGTCCAACTATTTGCGACCCCATGATTTGCAGCATGNTGTGCAATCTGATTTTAATCCCTTCCAATGTGTTTTTTTTTTTTTTCCCCTTCAGACATTATAGTTTTCATCTCTAGAAGATCATTTGGGGAATGATTATACTCTTCCTGTCTCAACTTTCAGTTCAGTTCAATCATGTCCAACTATTTGCGACCCCATGATTTGCAGCATGCCAGGCCTCCCTGTCCATCACCAACTTCAGGAGTTCACTCAAACTCATGCCCATTGAGTCAACGATGCCATCCAACCATCTCATCCTCTGTCATCCCCTTCTCCTCCCACCTTCAATCTTTCCCCGCATCAGGGTCTTTTCAAATGAGTCAGCTCTTTGCATCAGGTGGCCAAAGTACTGGAGTTTCTGCTTCAGCATCAGTCCTTCCAGTGAATATTCAGGACTGATTTCCTTTAGAATGGACTGGTTGGATCTCCTTGCAGTCCAAGGGACTCAAGAATCTTCTCCAACACCCCAGTTCAAAGGCATCAATTCTTCAGTGCTCAGTTTTCTTTATGGTCCAACTCTCACATCTATACATGACTACTAGAAAAACCACAGCCTTGACTAGATGGACTTTTGTTGGCAAAGTAATGTCTCTGCTTTTGAATATGCTACCTAATTTGGTCATAACTTTTCTTCCAAGGAGTAAGTGTCTTTTAATTTCATGGCTGCAATCACCATCTGCAGTGATTTGGGAGCCCCAAACAATAAAATCTGTCACTGTTTCCACTTTTTCTCCATCTATTTGCTATGAAGTGATGGGCCCAGATGACATCTTAATTTTCTGAATGTTGAGCTTTAAGCCAACTTTTTCACTCTCTTTCACTTTCAACAAGAGGCTTTTTAGCTCCTCTTCACTTTCTGTCATAAGGGTGATGTCATCTGCATATCTGAGGTTATTGATATTTCTCCCAGCAATCTCGATTCCAGCTTGTGTTTCTTCCAGTCCAGCATTTCTCATGATGTACTCTGCATAGAAGTTAAATAAGCAGGGTGACAATATACAGCCTTGACATACCCCTTCCTATTTGGAACCAGTCTGTTGTTCCATGTCCAGTTCTAACTGTTGCTTCCTGACCTGCACACAGGTTTCTCAAGAGGTAAGTCAGGTGGTCTGCTATTCCCATGGTGAAGTCGCTCAGTCAGTCTGACTCTTAGCGACCCAATGGACTGCAGCCTACCAGGCTCCTCCAAACATGGGATTTTCCAGACAAGAGTACTGGAGTGGGGTGCCATTGCCTTCTCCATATCTTTCAGAATTTTCCACAATTTATTGTGATCCACACAGTCAAAGGCTTTGGCATAGTCAATAAAGCAGGAAACTTTTAGATCATATTGAATATTATTGTAATGACTGTTTTAATACCTTTGTTTGCTAACTCTAATATCTGTGTTAGTTCTAGATTATTTCAATTACCTAATTTTTCCTTTCACTATGATTGCCTTCCTCTGCTAATTAGTATGCCTAATACTTTCTATTGGATGTCTGGTGTTGTACCTAGGTTTTCCTCCCTGAGTTGTGACCCAGGAATTCTCTCAAAGCAGTAAATGGGGGAAATAATAGAGCCCAAGTTGTTTTCTATCCACATTCCTGTTGGTTATTTCACACAAGGGAGAACATTTAATTTATGATACTCTATTTTGCTTAGAAGCTATGAAGATTAATTTTATGTGTCCACTTGACTGGGCCACCAGATGACCAGACATTTGGTCAAAAACTATTCTGAGTATTTCTGTAAGGATGTTTTGGGATGAGATTAATGTTTAAATGGGTAATATTAAGTAAAGCAGATTGCCCTCCCTAGTTTGGAATGACCTCGTTCTGTGAGTTTAAGGCCTGATTAGAACAATAAATCTGAGTAAGAATGAATGCTTCCTACCTGATAGCCTTTGAGCTGTAATACAGTTTTTTTCCTGCCTTCAGATTGGAACTAAAACATCAACTTTTCCTGAGTGTGAAGCCTGGCAGCTTTTAAATTAAACTATATCATTAACTCTCATTGTTCTTAGACTTCAGACTCAGTTGGAATTAAATCATTAGCTATTCTGGGTCTCAAGCTTGCAAATCATCTTGCACATCTTGGGATTTGCCCACCTCTAAAATTATCTAAGCCAATTACATATGATAAATCTCTTTATGTATATATATACATAAATATTTATATACATAAAAATTATCTTGCATATTTTGAGTGGTAACTATTCTTATCATAATAATCCTAAATAATACTAATCCTGAATTAGAATCTTATTGATCTGCTAACCTATTCAAAACATTCTGAGAGTATATTAGACAGGATTCTCCAGAGAAATAGAATCAACTTATCGCAAGCTGGAGACCCAGGACAGTCAATGGTGTAGTTCCCTTCTGAAGGCCTGCAGGCTTGAGACCCAGTGAGAACACATGTTTAAGTGTGAAGCTAGGAAAACATGATATCCCAGCTCAAAAACAGTCAGGCAAGAGGAATACTGCCTCACTCCAAGAGCGTGTTCCTTTTTACTTGATTCAGACCTTCAGCTGACTGAATAAGGCTTGTCCACACTAGGGAGAGTAGTTTGTTTTATTCATATAATAATTCAAATGTTAATCTCATCTAGGAAATACACTAACAGGAACACTGATAATAATGTTTGACCAAATATCTAGGTTTCCTGTGTGTCAATCATTTTGACACACAAAATTGACCATCACATAGAGCTCATCATTATTTACTTTTTCCACTTCATCTTCACTGAACTTTGCATATGAAACTGTAGCCTGGCTCTTGCTAAAGTGTTTCTCATTTTAAAACCGTTCTCTCTGCCCTCAAGGAACATAAGCCTCTCAGAAATAGAAGGAAAGGTAGAATGTAGAAATTTTAAGTCCATTATAATCTACTATTCCATTTATTTCTGAGAACTTGTGAATCAATAATAATGATAGATAATGTATACAACCAGATGGATAGAGTTTGAATTAACAACATAAATTATGTATCTCAGATAAACTTGTATTGCCTCTAGCAAATAATTATAACTAGACATCAAAGAGTGCTGATCACTGCTTGTCAAGTTGATATAAATATTTTTATCAGGCAAATATTTTGAAAGTAATTTGGTGATTTGAAAATTGTTGAAACTTGTTAAGCTAACAATTTGTGTAATGGGAACCACAAACAAAATCACTAACACCAAAGCTAGCTGCTATTTAACTCACATGCTTTTGTATAGAAAAAGGAATGCTTTAGATTAAGAAAAATACATTGTGTAACAGCCTTGTGTTTTAGAGATAACTTCTCCATATCCTACTAGACCCCATTCTCCAGGCTCTTAAAAAAGTCTAGAAGAGGGGCGCCCCTGATGATCCAGTGGTTGATATGCAGGGGACACAGGTTCAATCCCTGGTCTGGAAATATCCCACATGCAGTGGCGCAACTAAATCCATGTGCCACAACTACTGAGCCCAAGTGCAGCAGCTATGGAAGCTCCAACTTTCTAGAGCCCATGCTCCACAACGAGAGAAGCCACTGCAATAAGAAGCCCGCACACCGCAATGAAAGGCAGCTCCCACTCTCTGCCACTAGAGAAAGCCTACACACAGTAATCAACAACCAGTGCAGCCAAAATAATAAATAATGTTTTAAAAAGTCTAGAAGAGAAATCTGGACATATTTTTCATTTTACACTGTAAGATATGCATTATATATCATATTTTATGTCTGACAATTAGTGGATATGCCCACAATAGTGTATTTTTTTAGTTTTCCCAATAAAAGTTATTATTATATAATGCATTTGTCTAAAAATATATGGCATCTTACACTAGAAATATAGGAAAAATAATTTGAATTTTATATCTTCATTACTACTTCCAGAGTAAAGGATTTAGGGACCTGAGAAGCCTAGAAAAAAGTATATAAATGAAAGAGCAGTCTCAGCACAGAGTAGACACACATAGGTTTAGAGCCAGCAAGACCCTAAAACAAAGATGAGTGTGAGAGCTGTGTGGTCTGGGCATTTTAGAAAATTAAATATTCCATATTACATTGCTGCCTTTATGATGTTTCTTAATTATCCTATATGTTTGCATCTGTAGTCCCTTGTTAGGTCTAGAAAAAAATTCTGGAATATGTCAGCAGCTTCAAGAATGGAACAAATAATGTGGTTGGTCAAAAACTCAACAGAGCAAGAAGTGAAAGGAAGAGGAACTGAGTAGGTAAGCATTGTACCTAAATAAAGTAGGCGTTAAATTAACTGAATGAATGAATGAATGAATGATGCAACATTTACTTCTCATTCAGAATCTTCTAAGATCTTACGGATAGTGTTACTTTGAAGTTTGGATATAAGGAATGAGTGAGAGCAGAAATAAACATAGTATATTCAGATATTAGATTTGAGCTTCATATAGTACATGAAATAGTTTTCTTTGAAATATTTTATTCTATTAATTCCTTAGCAAATTAAATTTTCCAGATTATGTAAAGGTAAATATGAATTCCAGGGCTTATTTGAACACTGGCATATTCTGAATCAGTTGAGAAAATTAAATGAGGCTCTCTTTTTTAAAATTTTTTGGCTCTGGAATTTAGCATTTAGTAGAAATATAATTCCACTTACCAACTCATTAAACACACAGGTTGTCATGGGAAAGCAAGTAGGTTTGAGGACACAGATCTATTTTCCCTACGGTCTGCAACAAATCACACAGACAAATTTGTTTCTCACACAGTATGTGCTTAACATTATGTTATACATTTATAACATCATTCCTGGTTCCACTTCATGTCTTAAAATTTTTAGTTTCTTTACTTACTCATTTTAATTTAACTTGTACTAGTGTCTTGTATTTATATAATTGATTCATAATTGCTATTTAAATATGGTACATATGCAAGCCCCATGCACTATTGTCATCACTTGAGAACTTGTACTACAAATGCAGAATCTGAGGCTCCAATCCAGAATCAGAACTTATATTTTAATAAAATCCCCAAGTAGGTTACATTTAGAAGAAAATTGGGGAAGCACGGATTTAAACTACTGTTAAGGTACTCTTTTAACAATATAGTGTGCACATAAATGATTTATCAAAATGAATTGTTTTCCAGAAAATAAATTATATTGAATGTGCTTCATATATATTATCTCCTCAGAGGTTAAAGCGTCTGCCTCCAATGCGGGAGACCCAGGTTCGATCCCTGGGTCGGGAAGATCCCCTGGAGAAGGAAATGGCAATCCACTCCAGTATTCTGCCTGGAGAATCCCATGGACGGAGAAGCCTAGTAGGTTACAGTCCATGGGGTCGCAAAGAATCGGACACAACTGAGCGACTTCACTTTCACCATTTTATAGACTGAGATTAGGAAACAGAGTTGCAGGAATTCTGCTCAGACAAATAGCAAGTGAGGTGTGTCTCGGAAATAGAGTTCAGTTTTCCCCGCTTTGCTCACTTGGTCATACTGCATGGGTAGGCCTGACCAGAGTCTAGGTGTTCCTGATTTATCTCATTTGGTTAAGGGTGTTCACAGTTTGTAGGGAATTTTTTTGTTTGATTGTTTATTTGACAAAGCAAACTTCCCTCTGACAAAAAACTTTAGCTCCCCATGCTGCAAAAATGTTGTCAGAAAAGAAGGGATATGAGTAACAACAGGATAGTGACTACATACTAGTCACATCTGGGAAGTGGGTGTAACTAATTCAAGAACCTTTGGGTAGCAGTCTGGGATTAGCATTGCCTCATCATGATCAGTGAATGATGATGAGTTTAGAACTATATGAGAAGATAGATTCAGGGGAGAGAGACCAAAGATATAGGATTGTTCTTAGTGTCTTAGTCGTGTCCTATTCTTTGCAATCCTGTGGATCATAGCCCACCAGACTCCTCTGTCCATGGAATTCTCCAGGCAAAAATTCTGGAATGAGTTGCCAAGCCCTCCTCCAGGGGATCTTCCCAATCCAGAGATCAAACACAGGTCTCCCACATTGCAGGTGGATTCTTTACCATCTGAGTCAGCAGGGAAGACAAAGAATCCTGGGGTGGGTAGCCTATCCCTTCTCCAGGGGGATCTTCCCAACTCGGAATTGAACTGGAGTCTCCGGTATTGCAGGCAGATTCTTTACCAGCTGAGCTATCACTAACATTATTAAGTAAGATACTTTGGCAGATGGTTGATAAGGGATGTTTACTTTAAAAAATTGGTTCCTAGAAGTCTCTTAAATCTTAAAATGACAAAAAATGACAAAAGCTTTTAATGTGTTATATAGTACAGTCTAACAATACTACACATCTACCTAGTTGAGTGATAAGTTAAAAATTAAATGTCTATAATTGACTTAAGAAACATTAATAGAAAATTCATGAACAGAGGAGCCTGGCAGGCTACAGTCTATAGAGTCACAAAGAATTGGATACGACTGATACACACAAACACACAATAGAATAAAAGAGGAAAAAGGAAACCATTGCCCCTCTTAGGAGAAATAAACGGAATCATCTGACACTGAGATCTTTTTAGTGGGAGAAGAATATTCGCTCCATTTGTTTCATTCTAACAAACTGCAGCTCTACTTAGTCTACGTCAAACTCCAGCTAATGAAATATATGAATTAAATAACATGTTCTGTATTCTGGAAAGTACCCTAAAGGGTGTGTATGTGCATGTGTGTATATGGGGTGAAGTATAGATGAGAACAGAAAAATGAGAGCTTGGAGTGGATTCCATTTTCCCTTATGAGACTACAGTTTGATGGGAAGACCCACAATCCTGGCATGCTTCAACAGAGTCCCACTGAACCTAGAAAAATGAAAGGGATCACTGAAATACTAAGAGAGTCTGCACAATATAAACAACACCGCATTTCCTGTGGGAAAACTCAATTAGGCAAAAACATTTTAACAATAAACACATGTTCAAAACGGAAATGATTCAAGGAGCTCATCGTGCTGTGGATGCATGATTAAAAACTCAGAGAAAAGAGATTTAAAAAGAAAACTTTACCTCAGGATTTAATCCCTCTTTTCAGTTTTCATTTTCGGTTGGTGGTGCAGCTGCCGAAAGGAATCCTGGGTCCTGGTGGGAGTCCTGAAGGGAGGGAAAGACAGCTCGGGGAGGCTCATTTCAGTCTCTGGGATTAAAAAAAAAAAAAAAAGTTTAAAGATATGACTTGAATGCTGTAGTCATTGACTTCATGGGCAGTTAAGATATACAAATTTGAACTACATACACAGAGGCAAGGCCTGCTGCTTCAACAGCTGAAAGAGGCAGGAAGCCTTGAAAGGAAATGAATCAGGGTGGAGCCAAAAGTAAGCAAAGTCAAAATTACCTAGATTTAAAGGTTTACATGGCTTCAAAGAGAGAAAAGCAAAGGGAAAGAAGCTGAAGGGTCAGTAGGTGGAATCTTGTTGTTTTTCTACAATTTTTAAAGAATGTCTTGTAATAATTTTGATCATGATAAAAAGTCATTGTGTGTGCATTTTCATCTGAAAGAAACATGAGTTTCCAACATTACAGGAAAAACAAAGCTACACAAACATACACTAAAGATACACTTTGGCAGAAGAAATAAAGTAGAGCTGATGGTTTCAGAATTCACTTGTTTTCTGTCACTCTAATCATTTCCACAACTTCTTTTTTTTTCTTTTTGGTAAGTCACATATACACAAAGAAGGAGTTTAGTGGGAGAATAATGTGCTAATGCTGGAGGGGCAAGGGTCTACCACATCCTTTTCATTCAGAAAAGAGGGCAGCATTTTTAGAGATCTAGATTCTTTTTGTGATATGTCCAAATATTAAACTTTTAAATATTGGCAACTAACTATTAATACTTACATGAAACAATATAAGTATTTCTGTATGGCAGGACATGCCAAGGAATGCAACTGGCAAACTTTGGCAGCAAGGTGTTGATTTCAAGCAAACCCTACTTCAGATGTGTATAACTTGCCTGGCAACCATATTATCAATTAAACTGTTAAGGGAAACACTGACTGAAGGCCCCATTCTGGTCAGACACCATAGCAACCATTTGCCTGAGTTATTTTATGACAAGAGGTCCTGATAAGGAACAAGTAACTAACCAGCCACCATCAACAGGATAAATTTGGGAAAGCTCAAAAGAAGACATCACATGTCCTATCAACCTCCCAGAATCCTATTTTCTGGAATCCAATTTGGCTGGGTAATGCGTGCGACACCAGAAGGGAGACTCTGAGTCAGAAGACTGACCAGTGACAACTTGGCAAGTAATCCCATTACCATAAGACCCAAGACTATAAACCACAGGGCAGAGCAGTTTTCCTGGGTCCCCTACACTCCTGTCTCCAGGATCCCCTTCTCAATAAAGTTTCTTGCTTTGTCAGCACTTGTATCTCTTCACACAACTCATTTCTGATTGTTAGTCAAGAGCCCATTCTCAGCCCCTGGAAGAGGTCCCCGTTCCCACAACAAAACCATCAAACTTCAATTAGTATTAATACTAATTGAAAAACAACATAAATCAGAGCTTCTTGAGTTTTAGCATGTTTCAGAATCATTTTGGAGGCCATGACAAAATACAAATTACTGGATCCCAATACCCAGTGTTACTGATAAATCTGGTCTAAGATGGAGCCTGAAAATGTTCTATTAATATTTCAACAAACTCAGAGATATTACTGATGCTATTAGTTGAGGATCATATTTTGAGAACCATGAATAAAAATTCACTCTTGTTTTAAAACTTGTATCAATATTCTATATTTCATTCATTCATTTATCTGTCCATTCATTTGTTTATTCATTCAGTCACCAGGCCTAAAATGTCCCAGACACTACACTGGGAGAAAAAAAAGAAAGACGTTGTGTTTGCCTTCCTGATTTACAAATAGTTATTGATTGAAGGCATCCTCAATCTATTGATAGCTCAAATTTTACCTTTAAGATTCAGAAATTCTAAATGATTTATCTAAAATCTTATAAATATTAGGTAAAGTATCAGGTTCAGAAAACAACTTGTGACTTCTAAGTCATGTGGGCTTAACAAAAGAGCTAGATTAAGAAAGAAAAGATTCACCTTGCATGTACTCTTTTTTCCCTAAAATTAACCCTGTGTACACTTTAATCAATATAAACAGAAGTGTTCAAGAAGTTTGAATTCTTCCAATGTCACTGTGTCTAATAAAATAAATACATAAATAAATTCTATGAACAGTTAAATAATAATTAAGATTTTATTTTATTTCAAGTGGGAAAGATAAAATTTTAGAGGCACACAAAATCTTAAAATATTTTTGAGTAATATATTTACATTGCAAGATAATTCTAGAAGATACAGAAAATGTGAATTTAAATTTGTTCTAAGTTCACTGACAGAAACAACTGCTATTAATATTTGGGTATTTAAAGAATATTCTAAATATTTTTACATTAATTGCCCCCTCCCAATTTTAAGCTGAATTTTGCTATTAAGAAAAATATTTCATACTTTGAAAAAAAAAGTTAGAATTGCTAAATCAAAGTTATGTACTTCATTCAATTTGAACTTTCATGATTGGACTATCAATGCACATATTATCAATCTTAATGACCAACATCATGCAACTTTCCTTTACACAATAGACTGATATTTATTAATAAATTTTAGTTTTTTATTATCTATCTTATAAGAAGATAAGTTCTTTGAAGACAGGAATGTGTGCTATGCTTTAAAAAATGCATATGCAAAGTAAATACAAAGAAATGATAAATATGCATGCAATTTTTATAGATACATTTGTGAGGAAAAGGGCTTCTAAATTTTAGCCATGCATGCTTATGTCCACAGTGAACTTTACTTTTCACTACATGTTAATAAAAATAATATCCTCAATTTTTGAACCTAGTAATACAGAATAAATGTTCCAATTTTTTTAAAGATCAAGTTTAAAAGTGATAGGGAGAGGAAATGTTGAAACTGGACATTTTACTTTATGATATTTAACTCCAGGCAAAAGTGATGACAGCTTTTCTCAGATTATGTTTTCCTTAGCTCTCTATTTATATTTTAAGAACATTTCTTTTTATTTTCCATATTTGCTGTTGTTGTTCAGTGGCTAAGTCGTGTCCAACTCTTTGTGATCCCATAAACTGCAACATGCCAGGTTCCTCTGTCCTCCACTATCTTCTGGAGTTTGCTCAAATTCATGTCCACGGAGTTGGTGATGTATCTAACCATCTCATCCTCTGCTAGCACCTTCTCCTCTTGCCCTTGATCTTTCCGGTATCAAGGTCTTTTCCAATGCAGTGATTTTTAGAGCCCAAGAAATTAAGATCTGTTACTGCTTCTACTTCCCCCCTTCTATTTGCTATGAAGTGATGGGATCAGAATCTAAGAGCATGAAATTTATGTCCTAATATTTATCTACTTTCTCTAAGTTTCATTTTTTCTTATACCAGTGATGTCTGCATACATAATAGTTTTCTGCTTACCCTTCTTAAGAATGCATGAGTCTAAAGGAAAAGGTAACCTTTTTTTTTTGAAATTGCTTGTTTGCTTTTAATTCTTGAGAATGGGGCTGTCTTCTTCCTCCTGTGATAGAAATAATGATAAGAGTCACTTCCTTGAAATTCTTGGTGTCATCATAGCTCATCTACCTAAGAAAGCAGGGATTAGGTGGAAGATTTCTCTTCCTCCCTCTCTGAAGGCAGATTATACTGACAGGCGTTGCCAGAATGGGTTTTTCCTCACTTCCCTACTCAGAACTGCAGAAATCCCTCATCTGAATATTAATATCCTCATATACCTCAGTCACCTTTGATGAGGTAAAAGGATGGTAAAAGTGAAGGATTATTCTATAAAGAAATATTAACCAGAAATACAAAAAAATATTGGCATTGGGAAATAAAATATACAAAAGTGAGCTTAAATAATTTAGACTTCTTTCCTTAGATGTCTTCAAAAGAAAAAAAAAAAAATCCACTCATTTGACATGATTTAAAGTGCCTTGGTGGCAAAACCTGGAGCTTATTCTTCTTTAGAAACCAATTGTCTGTTAAGGTCTCAAGGACATTAGTTTTTTTTTTTTTTTTGGTTTTTACTTCAATATGAATTGTACCACCTAGAATTGTCGAGTGCATAACACTCAAAACTTTACTTGCTAGTGATATAGACTAGCACCGATCTTGACCCTTAGAATGAACTTGGTAGATGTTCTGATGAATTAAAGGCTTTTAGATTTATGTCAATACTCATAAAGTTATGTAATATATTAAAAGTTTTTAGTTCTAGATTTAGGAACTAGATTAATTTTATTTAATCAATTGTGCTTGGTAAATGCCAGCATGTAATTAATCTCAGTTCAGTTCAGTTCAGTTCAGTCGCGCAGTCGTGTCCGACTCTTTGCGACCCCATGAATCGCAGTACGCCAGGCCTCCCTGGCCATCACCAACTCCCGGAGTTCACTCAGACTCACGTCCATTGAGTCCATGATGCCATCCAGCCATCTCATCCTCGGTCGTCCCTTTCTCCTCCTTCCCCCAATCCCTCCCAGCATCAGGGTCTTTTCCAATGAGTCAACTCTTTGCATAAGGTGCCCAAAGTACTGGAGCTTCAGTTTTAGCATCATTCCTTCCAAAGAAATCCCAGGGTTAATCTCCTTCAGAATGGACTGGTTGGATCTCCTTGCAGTCCAAGGGACTCTCAAGAGTCTTCTCCAACACCACAGTTCAAAAGCATCAATTCTTCAGCGCTCAGCCTTCTTCACAGTCCAACTCTCACATCCATACATGACCACAGGAAAAACCATAGCCTTGACTAGACGGACCTTAGTCGGCAAAGTAATGTCTCTGCTTTTGAATATGCTATCTAGGTTGGTCATAACTTTTCTTCCAAGGAGTAAGCGTCTTTTAATTTCATGGCTGCAGTCACCATCTGCAGTGATTTTGGAGCCCCAAAAAATAAAGTCTGACACTGTTTCCACTGTTTCCCCATCTATTTCCCATGAAGTGATGGGACCAGATGCCATGATCTTCGTTTTCTGAATGTTGAGCTTTAAGCCAACTTTTTCACTCTCCTCTTTCACTTTCATCAAGAGGCTTTTGAGTTCCTCTTCACTTTCTGCCATAAGGGTGGTGTCATCTGCATATCTGAGGTTATTGAGATTTCTCCCGGCAATCTTGATTCCAGCTTGTGTTTCTTCCAGTCCAATGTTTCTCATGATGTACTCTGCATAGAAGTTAAATAAGCAGGATGACAATATACAGCCTTGATGTACTCCTTTTCCTATTTGGAACCAGTCTGTTGTTCCATGTCCAGTTCTAACTGTTGCTTCCTGACCTGCATACAGATTTCTCAAGAGGCAGGTTAGGTGGTCTGGTATTCCCATCTCTTGAAGAATTTTCCACAATTTACTGTGATCCACACAGTCAAAGGCTTTGGCATAGTCAATAAAGCAGAAATAGATGTTTTTCTGGAACTCTAGAAATTATAATTTTATAGCTAAGTTCTTAGAAGAGTTTTGCCTTCTTTTAAATTCTTATCATCTAGATTTTTACTAGAAATTGTTTTTAAATAAATTACCATTATTTGCTTCTTTAAAATAAGTTATATTGTTAATACTTTTGAGAATTTTTACTTTCATACCTGGATGAGGCAAACATATATCAAAGAGTAACTAGTCTTTTTTTTTTTTTTTGGCTGGGCCATGTGACTTGCAGGATCTTAATTTCCTGATCAGGGACTGAAACTGGGCCCCCATCAGTGAAAGCCCAGAATCCTAACCACTGAATTTCCTGGGGAATCCCAGCAGAGATTAGTCTAAAATGTTATTTTATGACTATTTGAAATCGAAACAAATTACTGCTTTTACTTTATTTGCATGAAATTAAATGCATTTTTTTCTTTTGCAAGGTATAATGATAATTTCATTTTTCTTTAATAAAATTAAGTTGATATTATATACTGTAGTTCCTGAAATTTCTAAAATTTATATTAACTTGAGATGAGTAACCTCTTTAAAGTTAATGCATGTTTTTAAAGAAATAAATATCTGAGTCTAGGATTAAATTTATGTCATCTGACTATGTGTGCTAGTCACTTAGTCCTATCAGATTGTTTATGAACCCATAGACAGTAATTCAGTTGACATAGTTGGCTGAACACAAACCTTATGAACATCTCAATGTGCTCACAAAATAATAAAGAACTTTAACCAAGAAATAAATACAAAATGGTGATTCAAACTTCTATAAATATAGGTGGCTCATGCTATTCTTTGCAACATTTTTAACTTTTTCTGAAGAACTGAAAATTTCTCAGACAGGTTGAATCTAGTGAGTATATAGGAGGTAAAGGTATAGAAAGTATAGAATAATGTATTACAGCTCACACCCCTACTCCATACTCTTTGCCCAAAATGTAATTAACTCTGTTTAGTTTTGTTGTGACTTCATTTTTAAATACCCTTCACTTTCTAGTCTCCACCATTTATAGCCAATTATGTTAGAGATTTAGGGTTGAAGGTCAGATCTAAAGATACTTTCTAATCTGATCTCAGCCACTTTTCTCTCAGTAAAGACTAAGAAATATTCTTCATTTGTCCACTGTTGATTTTCTAATTAATGAAATGCTGAGTTTGGTCAAGGGTAAGGTAGGATTTTAAAGCAGAACAGAATTGTCTAGATTCCAATCCCAGTTCTGTTGGACATTGGTAAAGCCACATATTGTAATACAAATCTCCCTACTTTCTATATGTAAGATTTTGCGGAAATCATTTAATCTCTGTTTTTGCAGTGGATTTTTCTCTGTCAGTGTGTGTGTGTGTGTGTGTGTGTGTGTATCCCCACTATCTATTGCTGCTATATATAATATATTCAATTATATATATATATAAATAATATTTAGCCATAAACAAGAATGAAATTTTGCCATTTGAGGCAGCATGGATGTACCTGGAGGGTATTAAGTGAAATAAGTCAGACAGGGAAAAACAAATGTTATATTATTTTTCATATGTGGATATAAAGAAAGACAGAATAAATGAACAAAAAGAAAAACAAAAGAGAAACAGAGTTACAGATATAGAGGAGACACAGGCAGCTGCCAGAGTGTAGAGAGATGGAGAGATGAGGAGAGATAAATTGGTGAGGGAGTTTAAGAGGCATAAACTTCCAGTTTCATGATAAATGAGTAACAGGTATAAAATGTACAGTGTGGGGAATATAGTCAATAACTATCTAATATCTTCATATGGTGCATATCACCTATCATGGTGATAATTTTACATCTAGAGAAATACTGACATTGTGTTGTCTAGCAGGAATTAACACAAGTTTAGGTCAACTCTACTTAGAAAACAAAGTCATAGAAAAAAGAGATCGGTTCTATGGTTACCAGAAGTGGATGGGGATGAAGGTGGATTTGGATGAAAGCATTTAAATATTATAAATTTCTGCTTATAAAATAAATAAGTACTTGAGACATAAGGTACAATGTGCTAAATATAATTAACACTATGTCATATATGAAAACTGTTAAAAGTAAATACTGAGTTCTCATCACAAGGAAAATATTTTTCTATTTTTAAAAATTGCATCTATGTAAAATGACAGATGTTTACTAATCTATTGTGATAGTCATTTCATGATGTATGTAAGTAAAATAAGTATGTTTGTCAAATAAGTAAGTATCACTGCATGTTTTATACAGTGATAGTTGTCAGTTGTATCTCAATAAAATTTGAAGGGAGAAACTCATTATTAAATAAAGGAAGAAAGTGAAGGACATTGAAAATTTGGAATGATCACTGCTTTATTTAAATGATATGCATTGGAAAAGCAAATGTCAATTATTAGTATTATAAAGCAAATCTGATTGCTTTCTAAATGTAAGATTTAGGGAAATCATTTAAATTGTTAGTAATGGGTTTTCTCTGTAAAATGCTTATAATTATCAAGAATACCTGTAATGTGAAGAACTGTGAGGGATACTTCACAAAAGTAAGTCAAAACAGGAAATAAAGATGGATTAAAATTTTTTGAAAACTCAGTTTATAGCATCCACTGTGAATTCCTTTATTATTAACTGTCTTCTATGTGCATGTACCATAGTCAAGAAAAACAAAAACAAAATCCAAAAGTAGTTATTATTTATTCTGACTTGAAGACATAAGACACAGGCAGTTTTTTGTTCTCATTGATTAAAAAGACATGTGTTTTACAAAGAATACATTTTCTTGGTAACACACTTCTGCAATATAAAGGATAATCCTCCTTATCTTTCAGGGGGAACAAACATGGGGTTTTGTGCTGGTTTATTACCAGTGACATCTTAAGAACAAAGGCACAAGTTATGGCCCAATAACAAATATAGGTCTTTCAGCCAAATAGTATGCTGACATTTAACATCTTTAAATGCAGATTTTCAATTAATAATTAAATAAATTCTAGATTTTATTATATCATGTACAATAAAGCATATACATTTGCTCATTAATAGGTTGTGAAATTTCTTTATTGCTCTGAAACACAAGAATAGCTTTTTTATCCCAAAATATTGCTTTCTCTATATTGGAAGAATACTTTTCCTATTTGCATATATAATCTAAGTAGATTAAAATAGTTAAACAAATCAAGGACAAGGAAAAATGCAATGGACATAATTATATTATTAAGATAAATAGGGAATCAGTCTAAATTATTTTTGAAATTAATCAGCTTACATTAAATAACCTTCCTGATAAGAGATTAATAGATAGATCATTCAGTCATTACTTCTTATTTAATTGAATAATATGGGGCCATTATTAAAAGATTGCCAGAATGTTAAAGGATGTTATTTTCCTGTATTTGCTGTTCTACAATCAATAACTGAAAAGGGTTCCCTGGTGGCTCAGACGTTAAAGAGTATGCCTACGTGCGGGAGATCCCAGGTTTGATCCCTAGCTTGGGAAAATCCCCTGGAGAAGGATATGACCCACTCCAGTATTCTTGCTTGGAAAATCCCATGGATGGAGGAGCCCGACAGGCTACAGTCCATGAGGTCCCAAAGAGTGGGACACGACTGAGAGACTTCACTTTCTTTCACTTTCTAACTGTTGAGGAAAAAATATTCCTTCAATTAAGGTTATAACAGAAGCCTGAGCAAATTTCTATTTTTTTCATACTTGTCTGTATCACAAGATAGCTCAAAGGGTAAAGAATCTGCCTGCAATGTGGGACACCAGGGTTTGATCCCTGGGGTTGGGAAGATCCCCTGGAGAAAGACATGGCAACCCACTCCAGTATTCTTGCCTGGAGAATTCCTATAGACAGAGGAGCCTGGTGGGCTACAGTTCATAGGGTCACAAAGAGTTGGACATGACTGAGCAACTAAGCACTTTAATCTTTTAAGAGGAGGGCATATTTTAGCTCTGTATCACCAGAGTACTCTGGTGTGAGTCAGAAGGCAGATGAAGAAAAGACTGATGGAAAGGTGATTCATTATACCTGGGCATCTTGACAGAAGTGATTTAAATCTGACTTAATATTGTGAACGAATTATGAGGAAACAGAGAAATTCTAGGAAGACAAAAGAATTAAGTGGCACTTTCAATTTTTTGAAAATTTAGGTAAAACTGTTTTATTTAGGTAAAACATATAACAATACGTTAGTTTCAGATGCATAATATAAGGATTCTATATGTAAATATTGTGAAATGATAACCTTAATAAATCTAGTCAACATCCATCACCACATGGTTACACTTCTTTTGTTATAAGAAAGTCTAAGATCTCTCTGGAGAAGGCAATGGCACCCCACTCCAGTACTCTTGCCTGGAAAATCCCATGGACGGAGGAGCCTGGTAGGCTGCAGTCCATGGGGTTGCAAAGAGTCAGACATGACTGAGCGACTTCATTTTCACTTTTCACTTTGACACATTGGAGAAGGAAATGGCACCCACTCCAGTGTTCTTGCCTGGAGAATCCCAAGGACAGCAGAGCCTGCTGGGCTGCCGTCTATGGGGTCGCACAGAGTCGGACACAGCTGAAACAACTTAGCAGCAGCAGCAACAATTATTTTGTTTTTTACTCTGTGCACTGCAATGGATTCCAGTTTGCAGACAATAGGGTGCCTTGTACATAATTAATTGTATAAAGACAAGGCCTTTAAATAGGAACAAATTTTACTTTCTAAGGAGACAAATTCTTTAAATACACCAAGATTTCCCCATCATCTCATGGAAAACTACTTAACTGAATGTAGAACTTTAAAAATGTTACACTTTCCTTTCTCTTTAAGCAAAATGCTTTTCCTAAATGGTTGCTGTTGTTCAGTTGCTCGGTCGTGTCCGACTCTGAGATCCCATGGACTGCAGCACACTGGGCTTCCCTGTCCTAAATGTTAGATAAGATGGAAAGCTGAGTACATGACTTGGTAAGCACAGGAAAAAATTTACATTTATTTTTTTTTTTACATTTCGACATGTGTTTTTCACCTTTACAATAACTGAAGCAAAATACTTAAATAATCTAAATTTCGAACCATATTTTCAAATCAAAATGTTGCATTGATATATATACACTATCATGTGTAAAACTGATAATTAGTGGGAAGTGTCTATATAACCCAGGGAGCCCAGTCTGGCTCTCTTTGATGACTTAGATGGGTGGAATGGGAGTGGGGAGGAAGGGAGACTCGAGAGGGAGAAAACATATATATAATTATGACTGACTCACATTGTTGTACAGCAGAAACCAATACAGCCTTAAAAAGCAATTTTCCACCAATTAAAAATGTTTTTAAAAGAAATACAAAAATATTTTTAAAAATCATAAAGCCATTTAAATCACATTGTTCCTCATTCTAAATTATTCTAAAACTATTTTAGTAACAGTAAATGTACTTTGTATAACTGGTAAACAATATATTCTGGATTATTTATTCCATATTTATCTCTTTTTAATTAATATATATGTTCTTTCACAGCATACATAATGTATTTATACAAAAATATATATATTTGTATATATTATTGGAATATGCTTAAAGCATGTTATCGTAATGGTGATTGTTCAGAAAGATTTGGAGACTGCCAAATTATAATTCAAATATTCAGAAAGAACGAAATTTAAGAGCACCTGTTACTTCCACATCAGAGAATATTTTCAGTTATGTTTGTAATTGTATTCTCATCTAAATCATCTGATAGTCATGAGGCATGAATAACATGCAACAGCAGAAATTGGAGAGCATGAAGGAAGGTGAATATAGGATAAGTTCATGAGAGAATATGAGGATAAGAGTGAATAACTGAGACTTAAAAGATTAAATAACCAGAAATTAATCTATCCCCTCTAAGTGCTTTTAGGGCATATTTGACATGTATGGTTGGCGGCATAATTACTCTCTCTGAAGTTTAGTTTAGTTTAGTCGCTCAGTGTCCGACTCTGCAACCCCATGGACTGTAGCCCACCAGGCTCCTCCATCCATGGGATTTTCCAGGCAAGAGTACTGGAGTGGATTGCCACTGATTAGCAAAATTGTGAAAAATTAGAATACCTATTTTAAAGAACTGAATGAAGATCAGCTGAAGTGAAGTCATGTAAATTACATAGCATAGTACTTGGTACAGAGTAAGTTCTCAATAAACATCAGCTATTAGTATTGTGGCTGGTTTTTGTTTTCTTACCCTTGCAAGA
The DNA here is from genome assembly GCA_006408695.1 of Aepyceros melampus. Lineage (NCBI taxonomy): Eukaryota > Metazoa > Chordata > Mammalia > Artiodactyla > Bovidae > Aepyceros > Aepyceros melampus. Next base: position 58,567 of record SJXQ01005941.1, on the reverse strand, counting down.
CATTTTGTCTTGTCTAAAACATCTATTAGACATTTGGTCCATTTGCTAAAAGGTCCTTTAAATTTGGACATATTTGGTCCTTTCCAAAACGTCCATGAACCATGCCAAAAATTACTTTATATTTGGTAGTGTTGGTTTAGTTGCTGAATAATGTCCGACACTTGTGACCCCATGGACTATAGCCCACCAGGGTCCTCTGTTCATTAGATTTCCCAGGCAAGAATACTGGAGTAGGTTGTTGTTTCCTTCTCCAGGGGATCTTCCCAACTCAGAGATCAAACCCAGGTCTCCTGCATTACAGTGGATTCTTTACCAACTGAGCCAACTTTATATTTGGTCATATTCAAAATCATTTGGCATAGATCAAAAGTGCCTGTGGATCTTTTGAACAGGACCAAATGTCTTATGGACATTTTGAGTAGGACCAAATGTTTGTTAACTTTTCTTACAATTAGTTATCTGTATTTTCTTTGTATTCCAAGCCTGGATTAAAGTTCTTTGAATTCTTTGTTATACCTAAGTTATTTAGTTATACATTTATTTATACATACATATTTATAGTTATTTATTTATACATATACATTTATTTATACATATACATTTACTTATACATGTTTAGTCACTCAGTTGAGTCCGACTCTTTGCAACCCCATGAACTATAGCTAGACAAGGAGAGTATCAGAAATGAAAATTACAAGTCAATATGTCTGGTGAACATCAGTGCAAAGATACTGAACAAAATACTGGCAAACTAAATTCAACAGCACATTAAAAGGATCATATGCTATAATCAAGTGAGATTTATTATTCTGGGGATGCATAAATGTTTCAACATCTGCAAATCAATCAATGTGGTACATCACATTAACAAAATCAAGAATATAATCACATGATCATCTCAATAGATGCAGAAAAAATCATTCAACAAAATTTAACACTGATTTATGATTAAGAACAGTCAACAAAGGGAATAGAGAAGGAACATACATCAGTAAAATTAAGGCCACATATTAAGTCCAGAGCTAACATACTCAACGGTGAAAAGCTGAAAGTTTTCTGAGGCTAGGAATAATGGTTAACCATAGTCAATAATACTCTAAGTTTTAAAGTTGCAGAGAAAAAATATATATAACTGTGTGATGATGGATGTCAATTAGACATTGTGGTGGTTATTTTATACTGTAGACAGATATTGAATCATTCTGTTGTACACCTCAAACTAATATTATATGTCAATTATATCTTGATAAAATAACAGATAGATATACCTCTCAGAGAAATCTCTTATAGTAGAAAAAATATATTCTTTCTATCTCTCACACTAAATACATATTTTGATAGTCTGAGTATATGAGGACAGTCAAATAAAAATCTGTGCACTTTCCAGCCCAGGGAGTGGTAGGGAAGAGAAAGAGACAATAATGAAGAGGAGAGATCCATTTAATGTATTCCTTGTGACTTTCCTTCTCTGTGCATCAGGACTGGACCTGAAATAGCATGTTAGATGTAATGAAAGAGTTGCATTCAGATTGAATAGCTTGTGCCCTGCTACCCACTGAGGAAGTGTTCTTCTTGACGCTCTAAAGCAGACTGGAACAAAGAGCCATAATCTTAGTGAGCTGGAGAGATCAGCCAGAAAGGCAATCTGAGCTTTCACTTTCCTAAGACATCCATCTCAATTCATGGAAACAGAACCAGAGAGTTTCTGTGGTGACTCTAATAGAATCTATTTCTTATAACTGCAGAACTTAACATGGTAGCAATAAGAAACACACCCTAATTCTTTAAGTGGAAGAATTACTGTGAAAGTTGAATCTCCAGTTGTGACTAGTCTATCATGTGAAAGGTACATGGAAGAGGGAGGGGAAAGGGTGGAGAAGGCCTGGAATGGTAATATTTGGAGTAGATCTGATGACAGAGACACTGGAACCCTTGATTAATTTTGAGCTTTTTCTGACAGAAGACGTAGATTCTCCTCCCATATTTGAGAAGATTCAAATTCCTTGGAATAGGAAATGGCAACCCACTCCAGTATTCTTGCCTGGGACATCCCATGAATGGAGCAACCTGGCAGGCTTCAGTCCATGGAGTCGCAAAGAGTCAAACACGACTTAGAGACTAACCAACAAAAACAAAACTTCCTTAGCTCAAAGACCTTATTATGACCTAATGTGGGAACTTCTCTTTCAAGATAATGTTTATCCTCTTCAATCTCTATTTGTTGCTTCTTGTCCTATAATTAGGGTAATATATCACCCCATAATCCAGAGTGGCAAGTGCAAAGTGGTTTGAACAGGATGCATGGGAAGCTGAGAATTTGACTAGAAAATCTGCCAGAGAGGGTTCCTTAGGTGGGTAAGGTAGTTTCTTTAGAAGCTGTGTGTGGAATAGATTTCCCAAATAAGAGACGAATGAGTCATAGTCATCCAAAGGAATTTAGGTGTGGACAGGTTCTCTGAGAGACATTCAGTTAAGAGATGAGAAATATTTCTTAAATGAATTTCTTAAATAATCAGGACAGGATAAGTTTTCAATCAAATTGTAGATGAATTATTTTCAATGCTAATGATTAAACCGAGAAGAAAAAATAAAAGTTATATGTTTTAGAGATTACATAATGAAAAGTATATTGCTTCCCTAATGTCCTTGCCATAATATTATAGGAGACTAAAAAACCATAAATAAACACATACATAAAATAATTAGAAGTGGTTGATACTATGAAAATAACAATAGCAGCAAAAGAGACTTTAGTAGACAAAAGATAAGTTATCTGATTTTGTGAACATAAAAGAGCTCTGTGGAGAGGTAACACCTAAGACATGAAGCATGAGAAGAGGTTAATCTAAAAATAATAGGAAAAATGTTTCAAGTAAGCTCAATTTTTTGAGAAATGGAAAATGGTATCAGAAGAGATTGGAGAGACAGACAGAAACTAAACAATGTGCAAATCTATAAATTTTCTTAATGTTTTATATTCTGGGGCTTCCCTGGTGGCTCATCCAGGCTAAAGAATCCACTTGCCAATGCAGGAGACATGGGTTTCATCCCTTGGTCAGGAAGATACTCTGAAGAAGGAAATGGCAACCCACTCCAGTATTCTTGCCTGGAATATTCAATGGACAAAGGTGCTTGGTGGGCTAAAGTCCATGTGGTCATAGAGAGTTGGATAAAACTTAGTGACTAAACAACAGCAGCAGAGACAGAAGTCACTGAGAGATTATTAGAAGAGAGTGGACATACTTCGATTTAGATTTTAAGAAAATCATTCTCTCTGAGTGAATAATAGAGGCAAAATTAGTTCAAATATATCAAGACAGTTGGCTGACCTAGAGTAGGAGACAGTATTAGCAGAAAGGAGTAGATTAGTGAAAGATCAAGTTTCAAGGCTGAATTAATAAAACAGTAGATTAGTCATGAGGACTTGCCAGATGGCACTAGAATTAAACAAACAAATCACCTCACAAAGCAGGAGACTAAGAGACATCAGTTGGACTCCTGGATAGTGAATATCCCCTGGAGAAGGAAAACTGCAACTCATTCAGCATCCTTGCCTGGAGAGTCTCATGGACAGAGGAACGTGGTGGGTTCTGGTCCAGTTCAGTTCATTTTAGTCACTCAGTCATGTCTGACTCTTTGCAACCCCATGGACTGCACTATGCCAGGCTTCCCTGTCCATCACCAGTTCCCAGAGCCTACTCAAACTCATGTCCATTGAGTCGGTGATGCCATCCAACCATCTCATTCCTTGTTGCCCCCTTCTCCTGCCTTCAATCTTTCCCAGCATCTGGGTCTTTTCCAGTGAGTCAGTTCTTTGCATCAGGTGGCCAAAGTATTGGAGTTTCAGCTTCAGTATCAGTCTTTCCAATGAATATTCAAGATTTATTTTCTTTAGGATGAACTGGTTGGATCTCCTTGCTGTACAAGGGATGTTCAAGAGTCTCTCCAACATGACAGTTCAAAAGCATCAATTATTTGGCACTCAGCTTTCTTTATAGTCAAACTCTCACATCCATACGTGACTACTAGAAAAACTATAGCTGTGACTAGATGCAACTTTGTTGGCAAACTAATGTCTCTACTTATTAATATGCTGTCTCGATAGGTCATAGCTTTTCTTCCAAGGAACAAGAATCTTAATTTCATGGCTGCAGTCATCATCTTCAGTGATTTTGGAGACCAAGAAAATAAAGTCTCTCACTGTTTCCATTGTTCCCCTAACTATTTGCCATGCAGTGATGGGACCAGATGCCATGATCTTAGTTTTCTGAATGTTGAGCTTTAAACCAACATTTCACTTTCCTCTTTCATCACTCACATATATGGACAGATCAACTAAACAGAAAATTAACAAAGAAACACAAACTTTAAATGATACAATAGACCAATTGCAGCCATTCTGACTGGTGTGAAATGGTACCTCATTGTGGTTTTGATTTGCATTTCTCTGATAATGAGTGATGTTGAGCATCTTTTCATGTGTTTGTTAGCCATTCGTATGTCTTCTTTGGAGAAGTGTCTATTTAGTTCTTTGGCCCATTTTTTGATTGGGTCATTTATTTTTCTGGAGTTGAGCTGCATAAGCTGCTTGTATATTTTTGAGATTAGTTGTTTGTCAGTTTGAATTTCACCTTTTTCTCAAGTGCTCATGGAAGCTTCTCCAAGATAGATCACATTCTGGGCCATAAAGCTAACCTTGATAAATTCAAGAAAATTGAAATCATTCCAAGCATCTTTTTGGACCATAATGCATTAAGATTAGATCTCAATTATAGGAGAAAAACTATTAAAAATTCCAACCTATGGAGGCTGAACAACACTCTTCTGAATAATCAACAAATCACAGAAGAAATCAAAAAAGAAATCAAAATATGCATAGAAACGAATGATAACGAAAACACAACAACCCAAAACCTGTGGGACACTCTAAAAGCAGTGCTAAGAGGAAAGTTCATAGCAATACAGGCATACCTCAAGAAACAAATTTTTTCAACTCAAGGAATTATATAAATAAAAATGTATTTTTGTGTTTAAATATATATAAACAAATAACAATTTAAAAATTAAATGGAACCTTGAGTTCTTTCCAATTTATTACTATGTCTTTCTAGGTACCTGTAGGTAAGAAGTTCTCCATTTTTTTCTCTTTAATTCAATAAAATTAAATTGACGGTTATTCTATATTAATTGAATTTATAGTATTATTGTGTATAAATTCACATTTGGAAACATTCTATATACTTCCATTTACTTGAGACTTTCCAATGCTTATCTCAATGTTCATGGCCTACATTGAAACTAAAGAAATTCTCATTGATCTCAAGTTTCTGAAATGATAGGATGTAGCAACTGAGCTCTGCAAAGAAGATATAATCTTTGCAACATATAGTATATAGCTATATACTCTCCATTACACAGTATTCAAAAGTGCACGGAACCACATTTACTAAATAGAAGCCACAAACTATATATCTGTATTATGTTCTATGGTGCCTACCCCTACCCTCTGTTTTTTATAACCCGTTTGGAATACTGAGAACTTTCAGAAAAATAAGGAGAAGGAGGAGGAGAAGGAGAAAGACATAAAGCTTGAGAACCATGTCATTTCCCATCTTTGAACATATCACTCTCCATTGCCACTGAGCACCAGCTGATCACTTTCAACATCAATGCATTTGTTTCCTCTCCATAAGGACAGTCTATGTGGTGTCATTTGTATTCACCTCGGGCAGACACAGAGCCTCTGCTCATTTCATCAAAGAACTATTTATGAGGCTGTAAAAAAGATGAGTTTCTCCGAATAGTCTCCAAATTAAACTTTTTAAAGTTTAATGTTGGCACACAAGAATAATTACAGTTATAAACCATTAAACATTTAGAAGAAATTTATAGGATTGGAGGGAGAAAATTTACAGCTGTGGCCTAATACAATAAATTTCCTCTGTAAAAGCAGAACCACAGAAACATTTCTATTCTGGACTCCAGAGAAAGAAAATGCTTTATTAACATTACCCAAACATGGAGGCACTATTTTTGGACATTATTTATACAGAAAGATGAATACCTTTTAAAGATATAGTTAATTAACCTTATAAGCCAAAGTCAAATTTTTTTTTTTAACATCAGTAAATAGAGTGCACTGAACTCATTTATAAGATTAGACTATATATACTGGAAAACAATTCAGTGTCTTAGAGCATTTTTTATGTTTTCTAAGAGTTATTATACAGCAACTATTACATTCCTGGCTGGGTTGGCAATGGTGGTAGGGCATCTCTATGGAGTTCAATCATGATGTTTAAAAACAGAATTACCCAGCCCCACAACTACAGCTCAGTTTCTAGGAGACGTCCGCCTCTGAAATTCTAATAGGCCTTCATAATGCAGACATGCTTGTTTTTTACTGTTTGCTTAAATAAGGACTGTGTTCTAGTGGCCCATTAATGTGATGAGTAGAGATGTCAGGAAACCACTCAGTCATTGTGAGAAAATATCTGGTTATCCAACTGATTGTCTATTCGCTTAACTAATAACCCACTCATGCCACTTTACTGTCATGCTACTTTAGGCAAACATTCATGTCTTTCTGTTTAATACTTTTTTGTGACGTTTAGTAGGATTTAAAACTGTTTTTCCAGCAGATCGTGTGTATTTCTTATCGATTCCTAGTTGGGGTTTTTTTTTTTTTTTTTTTGCTTGTATAAATAGATTTGTTCCATTAATTTTATTACCTCACTGGCTGTTGTTACCCACCTCTTTATTGAACTATCATATCACTTGCTGTTTTAATTAGTTCTCTTGGGTATTTGAGGTAAATGGTAATATGATGTGTAAATAAGAATAATTTTATTCCCTCTAATTTTTACTACTCATTTCTTTTAAATACTTATAGAAGACTCTTAAACGATTGTGGTGATAAGGGAGATCCTTATGTTTTTCCTTGACTTTATTGGAGAAATTTTCAGAGTTTGCTCATTAGATTTGTTGCTAACATTGTGTTGGTTGAAATAAGTGAGTAAGTATATAGCTCAAATTATTCTTACAAGTTATTTTTTTGAGGAAGTTTTAACATTGCAGGGAGAAATATCAATAACCTCTGATATGCAGATGACACCACCCTTATGGCAGAAAGTGAAGATCTAAACAGCCGTTTGATGAAAGTAAAAGAGAAGAGTGAAAAAGTTGGCTTAAAGCTCAACATTAAGAAAACTAAGATCATGGCATCCAGTCCTATCACTTCATGGAAAATAGATGGGGAAACAGTGGAAATAGTATCAGACTTTATTTTGGGGGGGCTCCAAAAACACTGCAGATGGTGATTGCAGCCATGAAATTAAAAGACACTTACTCCTTGGAAGGAAAGTTATGACCAACCTACACAGCATATTTAAAAGCAGAGACACTACTTTGTCAACAAAAGTCCTTCTAGTCAAGGCTATGATTTTTCCAGTGGTCATGTATGGATGTGAGAGTTGACTATAAAGAAACCTAAGCACCGAAGAATTGATGCTTTTAAAGTGTGGTGTTGGAGAAGACTCTTGACAGTCCCTTGGACTGCAAGGAAATCCAACCAGTCCATCCTAAAGGAGATCAGTCCTGGGTGTTCATTGGAAGGACTGATTTTGAAGCTGAGACTCCAATACTTTGGCCACCTGATGCGAAGAGCAGACTCATTGAAAAAGACTCTGATGCTGGGAAAGATTGAGGGCAGGAGGAGAAGGGGATAACAGAAGATGAGATAGTTGGATGGCATCACTGACTCGATGGGCATGGGTTTGGGTGGACTCTGGGAGCTGGTGATGGATGGGGAGGCCTGGCGTGCTGAGGTTCATGGGGTCACAAAGAGCCAGACAAAACTGAGTGACTGAACTGAACTTAGGAAGTATGTATTTCATCACTGAGTGTTTAGAATCTAAGAAAATAATCATATACTTTCCTAACATTTTGGTCTACTACTGTACAGAATTATGTTAACAGATTGATTAATAGACAAATCCTTATCTTTCTGGAATAAGCCATAACTTGACTGTGCTAATAATTATTTTTATATTTGGCTGGATGATTTTATAAAATTTTATTAAAATACAAGAATATTTCATTCTTTCTAGGAGTGGTGATTCAGTAATAAGTCTTGGAAACAATACTAAAGAAGATAAATAAAAGCATAAATATTTGTTAAACTTACATGGGTGGCAGGTCAATCAATGAGTAACATTATAATCTATTTGTGTTTTTACAAAGCCAAAAATTTTTAGCAAGTGACCATGCTTACTACTACGTTTTTGAAAATGATTATCTAATTATGTGATATTTTACAAATTAGTCTTTTACTACAATAGATATGTTAATAAAGTTACTACCAACCAAAACCATAACATTGTTGTAATAAACCCTATTTTTACTTCTAGAATGGTGAAATGAGGAACTTGCTGGCACTGTCTCCAAAAGCGAGAACAACAACAAATATTTACCTAGAAATAATTACAACAACAAAATTTTTTTAATCTCCAGAAACTATCTAAATGATATATAGCAAATAGGGAAACATTCACTCACTGAAATCTTCTAAATCTTTGTGAGAAAACATGTGGTTGTGGAATTTGAACCACAGACTATTCCTATGTTTCTCCCCAGATCTGCATATGGAAATTCTGGGTGGTTGTGGCAAAAAGGAAGCTCCTTCTCTCTCCAGCTCCTAGTCTAGGGCTGTGATTTCACACCAAAAGGCAAGGGCACTAGTTTATCTTATCTTCTTCAACTCCATGTTGCAGATACACTCTTCTGGGTGAGCACTGACAACAGGACTGATAGTCCCTTCCTTGCCACAGGCAATGAAGAGCCTGGGAGAAAGCAATTAGGAGGGTCTGGTATCTCCGTAATACTGACAGGCAGGCAAAACAGCAGAGCAATCAGAAATATAAGACAGTGATAGGGAAAGGGAAAGGAGACCTCTTGAGATTACATTCAAGCCTGGGAATCATGAAGACTGTCCACATTCACTAGGCTGCACCCAATCTCAGAACAGGAAGCAACCTTGGAAACAATCCTTGTATCTCACACTTATCTATTAACAGAAAACAACTATCACAGGGGGCTTAACTACAACGTTTGATCAATGTTGGCTGAATATTAGGCTACTCTAACCATGGTACAACTACTAGGAATTTTATTTGTTTAAAAATCAAATAACATGCACCCCATCTGGAAGAGTGTGTGTATGCTCAAGGGTATGCCCTCTTAGAAGTAATCAGAATGGTACATCCAAGCAACTATTTCTGAGTGAATGTTTGCTAAAAACTCACTGTAAAATAGCTTACAAACTACTCATATATACAACATTAAAGAGTAGAAATCTAACTGTGGGTAAGGAACCATCATGTTTCAAGTCAATAAAGTCATTAAACAAAAAAATGACCAATCAACAATAGCAGCTCCCCATAGGTGTTTGCGGGTGGGAATCAGTCTCCATAGATTTGACATTATCTTGAGATATAAGTTACAGCTGAAAAATTATAAGAACGTAAAGTTCTGGAACACATACCATATACAGACAAAACAAAATGAAACCTACAATAGAAACTTTCTGTGGGAACCAGATTTTCAACTTAGCAAAGTCAACAGATTTCCAAGCAGCTAAGATGAATCTATTCCAAGATCCAAAGCAAATTGTGTATAAAGAATGAAAGGAAATAATGAGGATAATATCTAAATAGTGAATATCAATAGTAAGATAAAGATTATAATAGAGAACTGCATGAAAATTCTAGAGTAAATCAAAATGAAAAATTACAAGATGCTCAGTAGTAGATAGGAGCAGGGAAAAAAAAAGGTTTAGCAAACTTGAATAAAGAGTATAGAAATTATCAATCTGAAGAACAGATAAAAATAAAGTGATATGAATAAAGTCTCAGAAAAAATGTGAGGCATCAGCTTAGATAGTAAATAATCTGCCTGCAATGCAGGAGACACTAGTTTAATCACTGGGTCAGGAAGATCCCCTGGAGAAGGTAATGGCAAACCACTCCAGTATTATTGTCTTGAGAATTCCATGGAGAGAGGAGACTGGTGGGCTAAGGTCCATGGAGTCCATCCCAATGATCTAGACATGACTGAGTGACTAACACTTTCATTAACAGCATCTATATATGCATAATGCTAAAAGGAAAAGAGAAAGAAAAAAGGGCAGAAAAATATTTGAACAAGTAATGGTTTAAAATATTCTAAATATGATGAAAAATATTAATCTATACATCCAAAAATACAATGAAATTCAAGTAAGATAATTACAAAGATATTTGCATGCAGATACATCACAGTCAAATGCTGAAAGCCAAAGATAAAAATTTTTTTAAATTAGGAAGACAACTCATCAACAACTCAGTTGAGAGAGAAACAATTCATATGGAGGAAATCAGGTAAGAGTCATCAGATTTCTTATCAGACACAGTGGAGGCCAGAAAGTTATGAACAAGTTATCCAAAATTCTAAAGATAAAAACAAATTGTTATTATATCAATGAAATAATCAAAGAAAACTTTCAGTTCAAAGTAAGTGAGAGCAGAAATAAATTCAAAGTCACATGAAAAAAACAAAGAGTGCTAGTTTAAAAAAATATGCAGGTAGTTATAAAAGTAATTACATATTTCTTCTCCCTTCTCTAATTAAAAATTTAATATAACAATATGTATATAATTGATATTGGAGGTATATATATACACACATACATATGTATTTTATATCATATCAATTAATACAAATATATAATAGGCATACAACAGTAGGCAAGTGGGAATAAAAGTATACTGCAAGATGGTAACACAAATTTCTATAGAAAATCAAGAGAATTAAAACTGGAGTGATGAAAATGTTCTATATTAGATATGGCAAAGCTTGTCCAACTCTAACTTTACTAAAAAAAAAAAAAACCTGAGTTGTATGTTTTAAGCAGATTTTGGGGGAAAGTATCATTTGAAATAAATTATTAGTGAAAGAATTATCCAAAAAGAACATCAGGCACCAATAATGAAATATTATACTTAAGATCTAAGGCTATTCAGACATAATATATGGTGTGGCAATTGATGAAAAGATGGTTTGCAAGCAGGATAATAGACAAGCAAAGGTCAGCCAAAAAAAGCTTTTATAATACTAGGATTTTTTTTTTTTTTTTGGTCTAACTGGATCTTAATTTGAAGACACAGTATATTACATAACAGGTCATCTGACATAAATACTATTTCATTAATTAATTCCACAGCATTTATTAGCATACATTAAATAAAAGCACTTTGCCTTATGTTGGATTTAATGAAGTTGCTTAGCTTGTCTGATACATTAAAGAAACATAGTAAACTAAGGTTACAACTGAGACTTAAAAAAATGATAGGTTGAATTTCTGTAGTGACTTCATAGACATCAGTTATCAGAATAGTCTTCAGCAGAGAACTGTTGGGCCATAGTATATAGATTAGAAGATACAAGGAAAAATAGAAGCATTGAAAAAGATATCCTATCTGTCTACCCTGTACATTGGGAATGCTTAGTCTTTCAGTAAGAAGAAAAAGAAAACAAAACGGGAAAACAGAAGAAAAAGAAGCAGACAAATCAGTTCAACTCAATCTCTCAGTCGTGTCTGACTCTTTGTGACCTCATGAATTGCAGCACACCAGGCCTCCCTGTCCACCACCAACTCCTGGGGTTCAACCAAACTCATTGTCCATCAAGTTGGAGATGATGACCACTGGAAAAACCATAGCCTTGACTAGACGGACCTTTGTTGGCAAAGTAATGTCTCTGCTTTTGAATATGCTATCTAGGTTGGTCATAATTTTCTTTTCAAGGAGTAAGCATCTTTTAATTTCATGGATGCAATCACCATCTGCAGTGATTTTGGAGCAAAAAAAAAAAACAAAGTCTGACACTGTTTCCACTGTTTCCCCATCTGTTTCCAATGAAGTAATGGGACCAGAAGCATGATCTTAGTTTTCTGAATGTTGACCTTTAAGCCAACGTCTTCACTCTCCTCGTTCACTTTCATCAAGAGGCTTTTTAGTTCCTCTACACTTTCTGCCATAAAGGTGGTGTAATCTGCATATCTGGGGTTATTGATATTTCTCCTGGCAATCTTGATTCCAGCTTGTGTTTCTTCCAGCCCAGTGTTTCTCATGATGTACACTGCATAGAAGTTAAATAAACAGGGTGACAATAAAGAGCCTTGACATACTTCTTGCCCTATTTGGAACCAGTCTGTTGTTCCATGTTCAGTTCTAACTGTTGCTTCCTGACATGCATACAGGTTTCTCAAGAGGCAGGTCAGGTGGTCTGATATTCCCATCTCTTTCAGAATTTTCCAGTTTATTGTGATCCACACAGTCAAAGGCTTTGGCATAGTCAATAAAGCAGGAATAGATGTTTTTCTGGAACTCTCTTGCTTTTTCCATGATCCAGTGGATGTTGGCAATTTGATCTCTGGTTCCTCTGCCTTTTCTAAAACCAGCTTGAACATCAGGGAGTTCACAGTTCGCATATTGCTGAAGTCTGGCTTGGAGAATTTTGAGCATAATTTTACTACCGTGTGAGATGAGTGCAATTGTGTAGTAGTTTGAGCATTCTTTGGCATTGCCTTTCTTTGGGATTGAAATGAAAACTGACCTTTTCCAGTCCTGTGGCCACTGGTGAGTTTTCCAGATTTGCTGGCATATTGAGTGCAGCCGTATCACAGCATCATCTTCCAGGATTTGAAATAGCTCAACTGGAATTCCATCACCTCCACTGGCTTTGTTTGTAGTGATGCTTTCTAAGGCCCACCTTGCCTTCACATTCCAGAATATCTGGCTCTAGGTGAGTGATCACACGATCGTGATTATCTTGGTCATGAAGCTCTTTTTTGTACAGTTCTGTGTATTCTTGGCACCTCTTCTTAATATCTTCTGCTTCTGTTAGGTCCAGACCATTTCTGTCCTTTATCAACCCCATCTTTGCATGAAATGTTCCCTTGGTATCTCTAATTTTCTTGAAGAGATCTCTAGTCTTTCCCATTCTGTTGTTTTCCTCTATTTCTTTGCATTGATCACTGAGGAAAGCTTTCTAATCTTTCCTTGCTATTCTTTGGAACTCTGCATTCAGATGCTTATTTCTTTCCTTTTCTCCTTTGCTTTTCGCTTCTCTTCTTTTCACAGCTGTTTGTAAGGCCTCCCCAGAGAGTCATTTTGCTTTTTTGCATTCCTTTTCCATGAGGATGGCCTTGATCCCTGTCTCCTGTACAATATCATGAAACTCATTCCATAGTTCATCAGGCACTCTATCTATCAGATCTAGTTCCTTAAATCTACTTCTCACTTCCACTCTATAATCATAAGGGATTTGATTTAGGTCATACCTGAATGACCAAGGACAAATTTGCCTGATACTCCAGGTGTTTCTTGACTTCCTACTGTTACATTCCAATCACCTATAATGAAAAGGACATCTTTTTTGGGTGTTACTTCTAAAAGGTCTTGGAGGTCTTCATAGAACCATTCAACTTCAGTTTCTTCAGCATTACTGGTTGGGGCATAGACTGGGATTATTATGATACTGAATGGTTTGCCTTGGAAACAAACAGAGATCATTCTGTCATTTTTTTAGATTGCATCCAAGTACTGCATTTCAGACTCTTTTGTTGACCATGATGGCTACTCCATTTCTTCTGAGGGATTCCTGCCTGTAGTAGTAGATATAACGGTCATCAGAGTTAAATTCACCCATTCCAGTCCATTTTAGCTCGCTGATTCCTAGAATGTTAACATTCACTCTTGTCATATCCTGTTTGACTACTTCCAATTTGCCTTGATTCATGGACCTAACAGGTTCCTATGCAATATTGCTCTTTACAGCATCAGACCTTGCTTCTATCACCAGTCTTATCCACAAGTGGGTATAGTTTTTGCTCTGGCTCTATCCCTTCATTCTTTCTGGAGTTATTTCTCCACTGATCTCCAGTAGCATATTGGGCACCTACCAACATGGGGAGTTCCTCTTTCAGTATCCTATCATTTTGCCTTTTCATACTGTTCATGGGGTTCTCAAGGCAAGAATACTGAAGTGGTTTGCCATTCCCTTCTCCAGTGGATCACATTCTGTCAGACCTCTCCATCATGACCTGCCCATCTTGGCTGGCCCCACACGGCATGGCTTATTTTCATTTACTTAGGCAAGGCTGTGGTCCATGTGAAGGAAATGGCAACCCACTCCAGTACTATTGCCTGGAAAATCCCATGGACAGAGGAGCCTGGTAGGCTACAGTCTATGGGGTCGCAAAGAGTCGGACACAACTGAGGACTTCACTGTCACTGTGGTCCATGTGATTATATTGAATAATTTTCTGTGATTATGGTTTGTGTGTCTGCCCTCTGATGCCTCTCGCAACACCTACCATCTTACTTGGGTTTCTTTTACCTTGGACGTGGGCTATCTCTTCACGGCTGCTCCAGCAAAGCACAGCCCTTGCTCCTTACCTTGGATGAAATGTATCTCCTCACAGCTGCCCCTCCTGACCTTGAATGTGGAGTAGCTCCTCTTGGCCCTCCTGTGCCCACAGTAGTAGATATAATGGTCATCTGAGTTAAATTCACCCATTCCAGTCCATTTTAGTTCGCTAATTCCTAGAATGTTGACGTCCACTCTTGCCTGTTCACTCCTGTTTGACTACTACTAATTTGTCTTGATTCATGGACCTGACATTCCAGGTTCCTATGCAATATTGCTCTTTACAGCATTGGGCCTTGCTTCTATCACCAGTCACATCCACCAAAATCTTATTCAGACTAATATTTTTAACAACTTCATATTACCTGGGTCTGGGTAGTTTGGTGGCTAAATCCTATCCAACTCTTGCAACTCCATGGAGTATAGCCTGATGGGCTCCTCTGCATGGAATCCTCCAGGCAAGAATACTGGAGTGGATTGGATCCACTGGATCCACTAAGATCCAGGGGATCTTCCCCAGCCAGGAACTGAACCCAGGTCTCCTGCATTGCAGGCAGATTCTTGTTTTCTTAGAAGTTCTTTGTTGACTTAGTTCTTAAGAAGTAGCACTTTAATGGGCATTTTGAAAAATCATAGTTCCTATTCTGTTTGTGTATTAGATACTGTTTGAATTGGAAGAAGGAAATTGGTAGAATTATGGAATAGTAAGAATCTGAAAAAAGGATGACAATTTCTTTAGTAGATAAAGTTTGTACTCTTACTTATTTCACTGTCTTCCTGCCCAGAATTTGTTGGCTGGTGTAATCAAGTGAAAGCAGTGGTGATGGATGTCAGATGATTATAATTTCTGTGTTGTTGTTCTAGCTATCACAATTTGAAATATTTTCAGAATGTTGCAGCTGCAACTGATGCCATTTCTGAGCAATGATCATAACAATTTGCAAATATACATGGATTAGCATTATACTAATGTGATCCTTGGAAACCAGTACACTCTGCAACTGTTCATTTACAATGTATAAATGCCCAGTCCTATGGGAACTTTTGGAGAAGGAAGTGGCAACCCACTTCAGTATTCTTGCCTAGAGAATCCCATGGACAGAGGAGTCTGGCAGGCTACAGTCAATGGGGTCTCAAGAGTGGAACATGACTTGGCAACTACACCACCACCACCACCACAGGAGCTCTGTACCAAGATGAGGCAACCAATGGGTTTCAAAATGGCACAAATATAAGTTACAAATTAAATACATATCTGGAAAACACATTACCTCTATACACCCAAAGATGAAAAAACAAGTTTATAGACCAACTTCCTCTGTAAAGAATGCTCATGAAACTCTGGATTGATGCTTGGATTAAACCAAAGGTAATGATTAGGAATTTTTAAAAATCATTTTAGGCTAAAAAGCTTTGGAGAAATTGGTTTCTCATGAAATTTAAATTTTACTCTAAAATGGAGCTTTACCTAGGCAGTTGATTAAGATACTTTCTTTTTTCTTTGATAAAATTCACAGACTGATCTGTGGACTCTTACACACAGGAAAGCAAAGCAAAGACAAACAGAATAATTCAATTTTTCCTTTCAATTATATTTTGTATAAATTTCTTTCTCTATTTAGAAAGTCAGAAAAAAAGAGCAATTGATATACACTGAATTTTCTTTAATGTCTTTTGAAGTAGATCTAGTTAATTATTTAAAATGAATTTGCTATTCAACATGGACAGTGTTTCTTTCATTATACAGACTACATTTCAAAGTACATGAACTATGAGATTATCCACAGATCTTTCATTCAGTTCAGTTCAGTCGCTCAGTCATGTCCAACTCTTTGTGATCCCATGGACTGCTGCACACTAGGCCTCCCTGTCCATCACCAACTTCCGGAGTCTACAAAACTCATGTCCATTGAGCCAGTGATGCCATCCAACCATCTCATCCTCTGCTGTCCCCTTCTCCTCCTGCCTTCGATCTTTCCCAGCATCAAGGTCTTTGCAAATGAGTCAGCTCTTCGTATCAGGTGGCCAAAGTACTAGAGTTTCAGCTTCAACATCAGTCCTTCCAGTGAACACCCAGGACTGATCTCCTTTAGGAGGGACTGGTTGGATCTCCTAACAGTTAAAGGGATTCTCAAGAGTCTTCTCCAACACCATAGTTCAAAAACATCAGTTCTTTGGTGTTCACCTTTCTTTATAGTCCAACTCTCACATCCATACATGACCAGTGGAAAAACCATAGTCTTGACTAGACAGACCTTTGTTGTCAAAGTAATGTCTTTGCTTTTTAATATGCTGTCTAGGTTCACTGGTGTTACACATTCTTTGTAATTTTTGTGATACTGTAAATGTTATCCATGGAGAATGCATGTATGGAAATGGAAGTACATACACTTACTCTAAAAATACATTGTTAGCTAAAGATTCTAAAAATATATGATGAATTGAAGGATCCTTTTCATGTTGTTGCTCATCAGCAACAATAGTAAGCAACAAAAATAAGCAACAATAAAATAAGATGAGAAGCAACCCTTATTTATTAGAAATCTAGATCCAAACTCATTCTATAGTACTATACGCCCCTAGTTTATATCATGTGCAAGATTTAGTGTGCTTCATTTTAAAAATTACTGCCCCTCACTACATGATTCTCAGGTCCAGGAAAACCAGAGAAATCCATATTTCAACAAACTTCTAGGCAATTAATGGTCTTTCATTGAAGAACACAGAATAAAAAATGCTGCACTGGTACATGATTCAAACAAGAATTAAATTGAACAACGCCTATTGCCTGTTATGTGGATAATACAATGCTGGAGACTGTTAGAGATAAAACAGAAACAAGAGTCCTGGTCATTAATCTGAAGGGGCCAATGAAGCAGTTTGGGAAAATTAAAAATGCACAAGGCAAGTATCTATAAGAAGCAATCAATTAAATAAACAGTATTTGCTGAGGGATGTTAGTATTGAAGATCACTGCAGGCCCAAGTTTTTGATAATGTGTCACCAGTTCAGTTCAGTTCAGTCACTCAGTCATGTCCAACACTTTGCAACCACTTGAGTCGCAGCACTCCAGGCCTCCCTGTCCATCACCAACTCCTGGAGTTTACCCAAACTCATGTCCATCGAGTCAGTGATGCCATCCAGCCATCTCATCCTCTGTCATCCCCTTCTCCTCCTGCCCCTAATCCTTCCCAGCATAAAGATAATAAAATAGAAGCCTTTGATGGTTCTTTAAAAATGAGAACCATCTGAATATTCAGAGATTGGTAGATAGGATCATTTTGTCAAAGCTGTAGATTTGCAAGTTATGGAGTTTTAGAATGAAATAAGAACTCTAATTACATACTGAAGAGAACTTGAAAGTATATAATAAATAGGAAGACATCAAATTAAGAAAAACAGACACCAGGCAGAGTAGAAGACACTGCACTGATTACTATAAAATGTGGTCTCTTTCATCATAATAATACAAAGATTTTTCATGTGATGCAAGAATGACTCTGATAAAATTTATGTAAACATGAATAAAACACCATTTTTATAAAATCAATAATGAGAATATGGAAGAAGTGGTTGTTGCTCATTTAACAATCTAATCAATATATATTATATACAGTAAGAAGAACAAATATTTTAATTTTTAACTTAGAAAAGGCCACAAAAGCTTTCTCATCCATTTACCACATTTTCCAGTGCACAATTTGGACTGTAGATGTCATAATACCCAGCTATTTTTTTCCTATTACATCATGATGCAATATGTTGGAAAAGACTAATACTATATATTAATGTCTCCATGGTGTTGAGTTATACTTACCTATTTTAGAATAAGCAATTAATTTAAAAATGCAATCCAAATGTGTCTATTATTATGTTACAAATATTTCTATAAATATAAAATAAATAATAGTGAGGTTTCACTTCAGTGATTCTGACATGAAATTATATTATTAATTAATGGTACAAGCTTTTTACTTGACCATTTTATGAAATCTGTGGTTGGCTATAAAAACAAGATGCAAATAAAGATGATCAAGAATAGAAATGGAAGGTTTAGGCAAAAAGAAAAAAATCTGAACATTGAGGAGAGATGATGCTCTATGAGAACTGCCAGGAGAAAGAAGTAACAGACTTAACAAACAAAATTTACACAAGTTTTGAATTCAATATACTTTTGGATCATATTCTGTGATAGAGCCTCAACTAGGAATTCACAGATGAGTAAGTCATGACCTACTCAACACCAGGCTTGACCACAATGGTGAAAAGCGAATAGAATCAGACTTTTTTGAAGAACCAGTGACTATGTTTTTTTCTTTATATGTCTAATTATTTACCAGAGATAGAGGTATAAAGGGTTGTAACAATGTGCCTAGATTGGAAACTTAGAGTTGGTAGGAAGTTAGGGCTGAAAATATAAGAGGCTAAAGAGTGTCAAAGCTCAGTGTGTATGTAAGCAACAGTAATGTGGAATTATATCAGGAAAGTAATGTAAACTCTAAATCAGTTTCCTTAAAATGAGGATAGTTGAATTTTATAAGGTTATTCTATATATATATATATATATAATATATATAATTCTATATATAAAATATATAGAATTTAGTGTTGTTGTGGGTATTGTGGGGTCAGTTCATTTTTGGATAGTTCCTTGGTCCGGCTTATATTTCTCAAGATCTATAGGCCCCTTCCTATGTAGTCGATACTAACGACAGGGTTTTAATCTGTGGGAGAGGGAGAGAGTGGGATGATTTGGGAGAACGGCATTGAAACATGTATAATATCATATATGAAACGAATTGCCAGTCCAGGTTTGATGCATGATACTGGATGCTTGGGGCTGGTGCACTGAGATGACCCAGAGGGATGGTTAAGGGAGGGAGGGAGGAAGGTTCAGGATGGGGAACATGTGTATACCTGTGGCAGATTCATGTTGATGTGTGGCAAAACCAATACAATACGTAAAGTAATTAACCTCCAATTAAAATAAATAATTTACATAAAAATGAAAAAAGCTATATATATATATATATAACATATACTGTATATATAAAATCAGACTATACATATGAAAGCATGTTGAAAGAAAATACTGTTATTAAATACCATTTTAGAAAAGTTGTGAAGGCACAATTTCCATGTTTTCTCCCATATCGATACATATTTTCTAAAGTAAAAGATAATATGTTCATAAAAGGACTAATGCCAGGTTTCCATTATTTCACTTCTCTTGATTTAATGTGTAAAGTTCACAGCGTTGTATGGAAATACATATTAATTCACAAATAGTTTTGATGTTCTATGACCTACAGTGGTTACCAAGCAATCGAGTTTATTGACCTGTGGAGAAAAATGAATAGTCCTGAGCTTTCTATAAAGGGTACGGTAAATCTAGTAGCTGTGTAATTAACATAATTATGTAAGCAATAAAGACATAATTATAAGATTATTAATATGTTGAAATTATAAGGAATTTTCTGGCATTTAATTAACATTTACCAAGGCAGGCTACAGCAAATTAAATATCAATTAATAAAAATAGTGACATTTATTTAGATACTCTATTAGTTGTTACAATTATTAACTTGCTATCATGGGCTTTTAAAATTCCAATTAAGTGCCTAAATATTCCTTACAATTTTTACGTGCTAAAAATCTAATTATATTAGTGTCCTATAATTTAAAATTGATTACACTGCATCTCTCATAATAAATCTCAATACTCTCTTACCTGTCAATTGATGCCTAATTGACATGTACCCTCTTATAAACGCAAATGAACACTTCCACTGGAACTAAGCAATCTTGCAGAAAGTCCTCTCTTCCTTTAAAGTATCGATTCTTAAAAAATGCAAATGTAAAAAAATGTAGTAAACATATGGAAACATCACTGGATGTGGTTCCATGCCTTTGGCTCAGAATCAAGATTTAGAATATATGTTTTCAGACATATAGCTGGCTACCTAAGAGGTATCTAGGTAAATTAGTTTATCTCTTAATCTTAAGCACATTAGCACCTTAGCTTCCCTGGTGGCTCAGAGGATAAAGCATCTGCCTGCAATGCAGGAGACCTGGGTTCCATCCGTGGGATGGGAAGATCCCCTGGAGAAGGAAACAGCAATCCACTCTAGTATTCTTGCCTGGAGAGTCCCATGGACAGAGAAGCCTGGCGGGCTACAGTCCACAGGGTCACAAAGAGTCAGACACGACTGAGCAACTTCACTTCACTTAGCACCCTTGGGAAGCTTACAGGTATGATATCATTTTCCAAGCAACCATTGATTCCTGTGACCAACAGATAGAAAAGTATGCATAGTTGGTACAGTTACGATGAAAGATGTCTTAACTACTATAAAATATTTATCATTTATGACAGCCGTGCTAAGTCCAAACTCTAATGATTCATTTCTTTCATGCATCACTTCTCAGTTACCAAGATAAGATTAAATATTTGAGAAGTATATTAACAGATAAGCCATGATCTTTGTAACATATACATGATTGCATTTAAAAAGATGTAAATCAAGAAAGCCACTAAAAGTAACAGATAAAACAGTCTTTATTTTATAACATCTGTTATAGAATATACCAGGAAATGGCAACACACATTACATAGTAGAAATGATTGCTGCTATTGTTATCTAGAATTAAGTTCAGTGTTACCAAGGCAGAGTTTGCAAATCATGGCCAATAAAAACTTACTCAAAAAAACTCTATGGTCAAATATATTCGAATTTTTTTTTCTTCAAGAGTCAACATATATACTATCAAATAGAAGAGGATGAAAAACCCTTTAGTAAAGAAATCTATTTAAATTTGTCAAAATAATATTTAAGCAAGGAATTTTTAATTCACATTGAGCTTTTTAACTGATCAACAAAGTAGAACACAGAAAGACTCTGTTAGAAGACAAGATTATTTTAAAATCAAAAGACAGTGCAATGTTCCCTGGACTGTCTTAATCATGAGCATTTTAGTTAGATGATATATGTGAAATATAGTGATAACATTTCAAGGCTTTTCTGGTTGATTTATGAAGTTATGGGTGAATATGTTCCTTTTAGCTAAAGCTGTGACCTCTTAAGGGGACATGTATCAAAATTGTTACATTAAAAAAAGGAATGGATTAATTCCTTGTTTCACAATAGGGACCCTCCCTGCCCCAAAAAAGAAAATGTAGGCTTAAATGTTTGACTGTCATCAGGTTCTCGAATATTACAGACCTTTGAACATCACAGTAAGAGAAAATATAAACTATCTTTTAATTAGAAAACTTTGCAAAAAGATTAAACTCTATTTAAATATGTAATAATTAGGCAGATTGTGATACTGTATAAGATGTATTTGAAATGTAAAGTTATTGAGAAAGATAATGAGCAAATGAGAGTAAAGAAGAGCATACGATCTATGGATCTGGGATGTCTTTTATAGAAATGATGTCTTTGACTCCAATTTTAAACAGTTACTTATTATGACTGTCACTTAGATTTTGTGGTTCTCATTCAAATTTAACTATTTTCCTTGTTAATATCCCCTTCACTCATCTATTTTAGAAATTAACTTTTCAAAACAAAAACTAGCCTAATCTACTTACCATGACACAATGTGTTATTTTCACCACAACTGTCAGTCTACCTTTAAGAATCAGAATGCTCACTTAATCTGAAATATCTTTTAATGAATCACACATAATTTTAGTTTTTAAAAACATTTTAAACTTACTATGAAATTTTTATGGAATGCTCACTTAATCTGAAATATCTTTTAATGAATCACATAGTTTTAGTTTTTAAAAAGCATTTTAAACTTACTATGAAATGTTTATGGATAAATAATGTGCACAAAAAGGTGTGTACTGTTCAGTAAATTATTCTGAAGGAATTCTTGCATAATGCCTACCAGGTTAAAAGGTAAAATATTGCCAGCATTTCAGGTGATCCTTGCATGACTCTGCAATTAATAATTTCTTTCCTTCCAGCAAGATACCACCACTGTTTTGATGGTAATGGAAAATAAATGCTTTAATTTTTTTGTATAGTTGTACCAACTGGTAGGTATTTTGAAATATTATCTTTTGTTTTCCCTATGTTTTTAAACTTCATGTAAATGGAATCATATATACTCTTTTATCACTAGCTTTATTTATTCAAATTATGCATAGAATTTCATCCGTTTTGCTATATGTTGTAAAGTTTGTTCAGTGTTCTTTAATATACAACGCTTTATTTATGCATTCTGCTGTTGTGAATGTTTTTATTTTTCCCAGTGTTTGGTTCTTATAAATAATGCTTCCAGGGCCATCCTTATACATGTGCATGTGCATGCGTTTCTGGAGTAAAGAGGAATTACTTTATGGTAATTGGCTCAGTAAATGTATGTTCTATGTTAGTCGGTATTGCAGCACAATTTTCCAAAGTAATTTTACCAATTTACATTCCCAACAGAAGTGCACAGAAATTTCCATCGATCTACATCTTCAATAAACATTGGTATTGTGCGTCATTTTTATTTTGCCCATTCTTCTGCCTGTGTAGTTGTATCTAACTTTCATTCTTCTGATGAATAAGCACTCGAACATCTCTTACTATGCATATTGACAATTGGCAAATTCTCATTTGAAAAGTCTGAACAAGGCTTTTACCCATTATTTATTGGCTTATTTGCCTTTTTCTTAGTATTTTGTTGTGACCATTATATATTATCTAGGTACAGGTCTTTGCAAGATTTATGCATTGCATATATTTTTCTCACACTATTTGGCTGAAATTTAGCCTTCTAAATGGTACACTTTAATTAATACCAGGACTTAATCTTAATGGAATTTAATTTATCAACTATCATGTCACATTGTATTCTGCTGAAGAAATAGCCTGCTCCAAGATAATAAATATGCTTCATCAAAAAGCTTTATTGTTTTACTTTTCTTCTTTTAATCTATGATGTAGCTGTAACTGACTCACATATGATATTAATCAAAGGCTATCATTCCTTTCTTAAAAATGTGAATGCTCAGTTGAATTCAAACCATTTAATTTACTTCTTTTCTTGCATAGTCACTAATCAAAAGAACATTAATATATGTTTCATTGTTTTTTGTCTCTTCTTATGCCAAATACCATAATATATAGATATTTTAATGGCTTTTTAATACCTAAATTTTTAATTTTTCCAGCTTTGTATTTCTTTTTTGAGTTTTCCTTTACTATTCAGGACTTTTAACTATCAATTTAGAATGAAATTTGGGATTTACATAAGTGTAAAAACTTTTATATGATTTCATTTAGTTTATAAAACAGTTCTAAAATAGTGTTTTCAAATCTTAAAACATTTTCTAATTCAAGAAATTTACTTAGATTTTTAAAAATTCATATTTAATTATCTTAAAGAAGTGTAGAAATTTTGCATATATTTTGTTACATTTCATCATAGGCATTTGATGTTTTCTAAAGCTGTAATAAATGACACCATTTAAAATCTTTTCTATTTGTTTTCTACAATGACCTGGTCTTCAATAAATTTGATGTACTCAGTCTCAATTAGAAAAGTATATCCATAGAGTCATTAGGTTTTCTATATAAAATCATATTTTTGCCAAAGAGTGACAACTTCTCATGTTTTTTTCTTAAACTTTATAATTTTACTTGCCTTAAATATCTGGCTAGGACCAAGTTTGCCATGTGAATGAAAATTGTGACAGTGTTTTATGAGAATATCATATTGAATTAGCATAAGACAGAATTGATGAAAGAAGAGCAATAAAAATGTTCAAGCAAAATAATAGAAGAAAAATCGAAATTGAAGAAGATTGCACAATAAATAAATGAAAAACACTGGAAAGTTCTTATGAATGTATAATTGAATAAATATTTAAGATGATACCTGAGAATATTCAAAAACTGAAAAAAAAAAGTTACCAGTTCACAAATTGAAAACACCTAAGAGGAGAACAAAGAAGTATAAAAATAAAGTGTTAGTCACTCAGTCATGTCCAACTCAGTGTGACCCTGTGGACTATAGTTCACCAGGCTCTCTGTCCAAAGGATTCTCCAGGCAAGCAAACTGGAGTGGGTTTCATTTTCTTTTCCAAACACACCTAGACTTATATAAATCAAACTACAGAAAGCAAAAACAAGAAAATCTCAAAGCTGGTATAAGACATCTAACTTTCAAAAATAAAAAAATAAAAAGACAGTGACACCTCATCAGAAATTAAGTTGCAAAACAATGAAATAGCACATTTAAATGCTGATATAAGTTCCAAACCAAATATCAGTAAAGGTATTGGAAATGTATTTCAGAATGGAAGAATATAGTAAAGAAATATTGAGAAAAATTCTAAAATGAGCTTGCATAAAATGGAAAGCAAGCAGAAGGAAATAACTAATAAGTAATAGATCAGAAATCAAGGATATTTGAAACAGGAAATCAATAAAGAAAATCAACAAAACCAAAAACTGTTTTTTATGAAAACTCAATAAAGTTGATAAACTTCTTGCCAAGTCAAGAAAAAAAGATACAAATTGCTAATATAGGAAATTAAAAGAGATCACTGCTAGTCCCTTCAACATTAAAGGATAATAAATAAATATTATGAACAAGGCTATGCCCACATATTTGAAAGCTTAGATGACTTAGATGAATTCCTTGAAAGACAGAACCTATCAAACCGTACACAAGGAAAAACACGTAATCCTAATAGTCATATATTCAGTAAAGAAATTGTGTCAATAATTACTAACCTTACATAACAAAATACTAGCGCAGATTTTTTCACTGGTTAATTCTGCCAAACAAATAATGAGGAAATTACACCAATTCTCAACTATGACTCCTAGAAAACAGGGTAAATACATCCTAACTCATCCTATGAGGCCAGCATCAACCTAATGTAAAAACCAGACAAAGATGTTTCAAGACAAGGAAACTACAGACCAATAATTCTCACAAACATAGAAGTAAAGATCCTCAATGATATATTAGCAAATATTTAATTTAAAAATTTATAAATAGTTATACAACATAACCAAGTTGGATTTACCTTGGGCGTGCAATGCTGGTTTGATATTTGACAATCAACTGATGCAATCATCACACAACAGGTTACTAAGGAAAATAAAATATCAACATATCCAAAAAATATAAGAAAATTCACTACCCATTCGTAATTAAAAAAAAAAAAAAACTCAGCAAGCTAGGAATAAAGGGGAACTTCATTGACTTGATAAAGAACATCCACAAAATATTCACAGCTAATAACATAACTAATGTTAGGAACTAGATGGTTTTCCATTAACATCAGGGACAAGGCAAGGACATCTGTTTTTACTGCTCCTACTCAATAGTATATTGGAAGTCATAGTTAATACAGAAAAACTAAAAGAAAGAAAAGAAAAAAGCCCATATCGGGAAGGAGGAAGTAAAACAGTCTATGTTTGCAGATGATATAATTGTACACTAAGAAAACACAAAGAATCAACAAAATTATACCAGAACTAATAAGTGATTATAAGACGGTTATCAGACGCAAGTTGAATATGCAAAAGTCAATTGCTTTCCTATATATTAACAGCAAACAATGTAAATTTGAAATTAAATATAAAATACCATTTATATTACCACTAAAAATGAAATATTTAGATATAAATTTTTAAAAAGGGTACAATAGCGACATGACTATCAGCAAGGCCTCTGAGTTTCTCTTCCTGAGTCAACCAGCCAGAAGTGGCCTCCGGCCTGAAATTCTGGGTTATTAGAGCTACACTCATGATAAAGAAATCAAATTATAGACATTTATGATTTCTGAAAGAAATTTTTCTTTTCTTTGCCAAACATCATAATGCAAAGTAGCCAAATTTCAGAAGAAACAACTGGCTGAATTTTAATTCTCCTATGACAGTCCACCATTTTCACTAAATCACATTTAAAATACCATGTTGATAAAAAACATTTAAAGGTTTCAAATAACCAATCAAACAAACACAACAAAACAACAACAAAATACATACACACATACATAAATTTCAGGCTTAAACTGGAAAGAGTACTGGAGTGGGTTGCCATTTCCTTCTCCAGGGAATCTTCCCAACCCAGGGATCGAACCCAGGTCTCTCGCATTGTAGACAGACAATTTACCATCTGAGCCACCAGGGAAGTTCGAAAAAAAGCATGGGAAACCACTAGACCATTCAACTATGACCTAATCAAATCCCTTTTGCGTATACAGTGGAGGTGATGAATACATTCAAAGGATTAGGTCTGATAGAGGGCCTGAAAAATTTTGGATGGAGGTTTGTAATATCCCAACTATGGGTGGTTTTGGTGACCAAAACCATCCTGAGAAAAAGAAATACGAGAAGGAAAAAATGGCTGGCTGAGGAGACCTTACAAATAGCTGTGAAAAGAAGAGAAGTGAAAGGCAAAGGAGAAAAGGAAAGATATACCTAACTGAATGCAGAGTTCCAGAGAATAGCAAGGAGAGATAAGAAGGGCTTCTTATTAAGTGGTCAAAGCAAAGAAACAGAGGAAAAGAATAGAATGGGAAAGATGAGAAATCTCCTCAAGAAAATTTGGGATACCAAGGGAACGTTTCATGCAAAGATAGGCACAATAAAGAACAGAAACAGCAAAGACCTAACAGAAGCAGAAGATATTAAGAAGAGGTGGCAAGAATACACAGAAGACTATACAAAAAAGGTCTTAATGACCTGGATAACCACAATGCTGTGGTCACTCACCTAAAGTCAGACATCCTTGAGTGTGAAGTCAGGTGGGCCTTAGGAAGCATTACTATGAAAAAAGCTAAGGGATGTGATGAAATGCCAGCTGAGCTATCTCAAATCCTAAAAGATGATGCTGTTAAAGTGTTGCATTGAAATATGTCAGCAAATGTGGAAAACTCAACAATGGCCACAGGACTAGAAAAGTTCAGTTTTCTTTCCAATTGCAAAGAAAGGCCATGCCAAAGAATGTTCAAATTACAACACAATTGCATTCATTTCACATGCTAGCATGATGATGCTCAAAATCCTTCAAGCTAAGCTTCAAGAATATGTGAACTGAGAAATTCCAGAAGTACAAGTTGAATTTTAAAAAGCAGAGGAATCAGAGATCAAATTGTCAGCATCCATTGGGCAATAGAAAAAGCAAGGGAATTCCAGGAAAACATCTACTTCTGCTTCATTGACTACACTAAAGCNGTATGTGAACTGAGAAATTCCAGAAGTACAAGTTGAATTTTAAAAAGCAGAGGAATCAGAGATCAAATTGTCAGCATCCATTGGGCAATAGAAAAAGCAAGGGAATTCCAGGAAAACATCTACTTCTGCTTCATTGACTACACTAAAGCCTTTGACTGTGTGAATTACAAAAACTGGAAAATTCTTAGAGATGGGAATACTAGACACCTCTACCTGCCTCCTGAGAAATCTGTATGCTGATCAAGAATCAACAATTAGAAACTGACATGGCACAGTGGACTGGTTCAAAATTGGGAAAGGAGTATGCCAAGGATGTATATAGTAACCCCACTTACATAACTTATACACAGAGTACTTCATGGAAAATGCAGGGCTGGATGAATCACAAGTTGAAATCAAGATTGCCAGGAGAAATATTAACAACCTCTGATATTCAGATGATACCACTTTAATGGCAGGAAGTGAAGAAGAACTAAAGAGCCTCTTGATGAAGGTGAAAGAGGAGAGTGAAAAGCTAGTTTAAAACTCAACATTCAAAAAATTAAGATCATGGCATCTGGTCACATCAGTTCAGTTCAGTTCATTTCAGTTCAGTCGCTCAGTTGTGTCTGACTCTTTGCGACCCCATGAATCGCAGCACGCCAGGCCTCCCCGTCCATCACCAACTCCCGGAGTTCACTCAGACTCACATCCATCGAGTCAGTGATGCCATCCAGCCATCTCATCCTCTGTCGTCCCCTTCTCCTCCTGACCCCAATCCCTCCCAGCATCAGAGTCTTTTCCAATGAGTCGACTCTTCGCATAGAGGTGGCCAAAGTACTGGAGCTTCAGCTTTAGCATCATTCCTTCCAAAGAAATCCCAGGGCCGATCTCCTTCAGAATAGACAGGTTGGATCTCCTTGCAGTCCAAGGAACTCTCAAGAGTCTTCTCCAACACCACACTTCAAAAGCATCAATTCTTCGGTGCTCAGCCTTCTTCACAGTCCAACTTTCACATCCATCCATGACCACTGGAAAAACCATAGCGTTGACTAGACGGACCTTAGTCGGCAAAGTAATGTCTCTGCTTTTCAATATGCTATCTAGGGTGGTCATAACTTTTCTTCCAAGGAGTAAGCATCTTTTAATTTTATGGCTGCAGTCACCATCTGCAGTGATTTTGGAGCCCAGAAAAATAAAGTCTGACACTGTTTCCACTGTTTCCCCGTCTGTTTCCCATGAAGTAATGGGACTGGATGCCATGATCCTCATTTCTGAATGTTGAGCTTTAAGTCAATTTTTTTTTACTCTCCACTTTCACTTTCATCAAGAGGCTTTTTAGTTCCTCATCACTTTCTGCCATAAGGGTGGTGTCATCTGTATATCTGAGGTTATTGATATTTCTCCCAGCAATCTTGATTCCAGCTTGTGTTTCTTCCAGTCCAGAGTTTCTCATGATGTACTCTGCATATAAGTTAAATAAGCAAGGGGACAATATACAGCCTTGACATACTACTTTTCCTATCTGGAACCAGTCTGTTGTTTCATGTCCAGTTCTAACTGTTGCTTCCTGACTTGCATATAAGTTTCTCAAGAGGCAGGTCACGTGGTCTGGTATTCCCATCTCTTTCAGAATTTTCCACAGTTTATTGTGATCCACACAGTCAAAGGCTTTGGCATAGTTAATAAAGCAGAAATAGATGTTCTTCTGGAACTCTGTTGCTTTTTCCATGATCCAGTGGATGTTGGCAATTTGATCTCTGGTCACATCACTTCATGGCAAATAGATGGAGAAAAAATGGAAACAGTAACTGACTTTATTTTCTTGGGTTCCAAAATCACTAAGCATTGTGACTACAGCCACAGATTAAAAGTCTTACTCCTTGGAAGAAAAGTTATGACAAACCTAGACAATGTATTAAAAAGCAGAGACATTGCTTTTCCAGTAGTCATGTATGGATGTGAGAGTTGGACCTTGAGGAAGGCTGAACACCAAAGAATGGATGCTTTCAAATTGCAGTGGTGGAAAAGACTCTTGCAAATCCCCTGGAGTGCAAGGAGAGCAAACCAGTCAATCCTAATGAAAATCAACCCTGAATATTCATTGGAAGGGCTGTTACTGAAGCTCTAATTCTTTAGCCATCTGAATTGAAGAGCCAGTTTATTGGAAAAGACCCTAATGCTGTGAAAGATTGACAGCAGGGGAAGAAAGGGGCATCAGAGCATGAGATGGTTGGAAGGCATCACTGACTCAATGGACACGAGTTTGAGCAAACTCAGGTAGATAGTCAAGGACAGAGAGGCCTGGTGTGCTATAGTCCATGAGGTCACAAAGAGTCGGACACAATTTAGCAACTGAACAACAACATTTATACATACAAATAAAGCCAAACCAAAGAACTCAACATCCTGATTCATCTCAGAGTGTAAAACTAAAATTTAAATCACCTTCTGGTCATGTATATGATCTGTTCCATGGCAGACAGAGAACCAGGTTAAAATAAGAACTAAATGTTATACATATAAAACAGATCTGGAAGTAATTTTTATCTAATTTTTTCTGTTAGTTTTAACACTACAGACCATAAAAATTTGACAATATAGTGGAAGATCTGGTTTAGACTAAGATTTTTCAGGAGAAATACAGCTCTACCCAAATTCAACCTTCAGACAAGTTGATGAGTATTACCTGCATCAGTAGTGTATTTTCCCTTTCTGGTCCAGACTATTCATTGGCTATCACTTTAGGAGTTCTAATCTCATAAATCTGTCATTTTTATCTTCTTAAATCCAAGTTTTGTTTCTAATCCACAGCTGGAGATGAATATGACCAGTTCTGGCTTACAAGAACTGAAATCACTTCAGATACAAAGGATTTCTTGTCATCATCCCTGTGTTCAATGGAGAAAACACAGGAGGATTTGAGATTGTATTTTGCAAAATCAAAGACATAATTCAGAAGTTGCTATATTATGATAGTTTTGGCTTGAGATAACTTATTTTAACTTTTTGATATGTCTTGTATTTACATTTAAATGGGTATGGCAAATATCTTTAAGCTTTGCTTCAAGACAAATAATGAACCACTTCTTTCTTCAAAATAAATAAAACTATTACTTGAAGATGGTGTCAGCAAGTTGACCTACTTCTCTAATTGTGGACTTATATGACACCGTTTTTTATAGAGCATTTTCTCTTTTAAAATGTAGTAGAGCAGAAGGGTTAAGTGTGAACATTTTAAGGGACTTCTGTGCACACAAACTAAACCGGACAAGTGTAGTTATAAATAAATAAGTGTTGAGATAGTTACTGGTAAGGTTGCCAAAAGTGTTTACTGCCCAGCAATGTCCAAGTCTTTGTGACTCCATGGACTGTAACCTCTCAAGCTCCTCTGACAATGGAGTTCTCCAAGCAGATGTTGCTTGTTACAGGAGGCATCAAATCTGTGGAGCAGTGATATAGCCAAGAAGATGGGAGATGATTTTTCTAGAGTAATCAGGAGTTGATGATGCAATCAATAATAAGATAGACTTGTGCTTCTTTCTAGATTATTCTAATTAAAAATTAATATTTATATGTTAATTAGTTAGCTAAAGTATTTACAATTTCAGAACTATTTTAATTAAAGCCTGATTCCTAGTCATGCTACAACAATTCTTTTTTCTTTAATGGGTCCATTAAAATTTAGATCTAAGATAGTAAGCATGTAACAATTAAAAATATATATATTTTTGACTCTAATTACAAAACTAAAATAACAAGAACCTCTGCGTTTCAGCAGCTGGATGAGTTGGTATGTGAGATGCCGGAGTCACAGTTATTCATTGGCTGTGTCCATTTAAAATTTTACATTGTATTGAGTGCTAGTCAAGGTAATAAATGGGAGATGGCTTGCTGATGTCCCATAATAAGACATATAATCAAATGCATATGTTTTCCTTTATGACTAAAGCTATTTTATGTTATTGACATCAATTATTAACTACAATTTGGATATGATAGGTATTCAGTAGGGAAGTCACAGGTTTTTAGTAGAATCCTTTAAATTACAAACATCTATCTGTTATTTTATTCATACTTCATTGGAGAATTTTTCTTAAATCCCTCTTACAAGGTATCAAATTTTTATGACCTGTACTAGGGAAACGGAACTTCTTTGATACATAAACCAATTTCAAAATAAACTAAAACACTGACCTTTTCAGAATGATTTAATCAGTTGGAGATGGCATAAAAATCAATTTGTGTTCATAGAGTATACAGTGAACAAGCTATAACACTATAACTTAAATATTTAAGTATTATTTTTAAGAGTTGGTCCAGGAAACAAATCTTTCATATTTTGGGATATCAGCCAGCTTTTTATCACAGAGGTTGAATCTCAAAGAAATTACCAACAGTTCAGTTCAGTCACCCAGTCGTGTCTGACTCTTTGCGACCCCATGAATCGCAGCACGCCAGGCCTCCCTGTCCATCACCATCTCCCGGAGTTCACCCAAACTCACGCCCATGGAGTCAGTGATGCCATCCAGCCATCTCATCCTTGGTCGTTCCCTTCTCCTCCTGACCCTAATCCCTCCCAGCATCAGAGTCTTTTCCAATGAGTCAACTCTTCACATGAGGTGGCCAAAGTACTGGAGTTTCAGCTTCAGCATCATTCTTCCAAAGAAATCCCAGGGCTGATCTCCTTCAGAATGGACTGGTTGGATCTCCTTGCAGTCCAAGGGACTCTCAAGAGTCTTCTCCAACATCACACTTCAAAAGCATCAATTCTTCTGCGCACAGCCTTCTTCACAGTCCAACTCTCACATCCATACATGACCACTGGAAAAACCATAGCCTTGACTAGACGGACCTTAGTCAGCAAAGTAATATCTCTGCTTTTGAATATGCTATCTAGGGTGGTCATAACTTTTCTTCCAAGGAGTAAGCGTCTTTTAATTTCATGGCTGCAGTCACCATCTGCAGTGATTTTGGAGCCCAGAAAAATAAAGTCTGACACTGTTTCTACTGTTTCCCCATCTATTTCCCATGAAATGATGGGACTGGATGCCATGATCTTCGTTTTCTGAATGTTAAGCTTCAAGCCAACTTTTTCACTCTCCTCTTTCACTTTCATCAAGAGGCTCTTTAGTTCCTCTTCACTTTCTGCCATAAGGGTGGTGTCATGTGCCTATCTGAGGTTATTGATATTTCTCCCGCCAATCTTGATTCCAGCTTGTGTTTCTTCCAGTCCAGCATTTCTCATGATGTACTCTGCATAGAAATTAAATAAGCAGGGTGACAATGTACAGCCTTGACGTACTCTTTTTCCTATTTGGAACCAGTCTTGTTCCATGTCCAGTTCTAACTGTTGCTTCCTGACCTGCACACAGATTTCTCAAGAGTCAGGTCAGGTGGTCTGGTATTCCCATCTCTCTCAGAGTTTTCCACAGTTGATTGTGATCCATACAGTCAAAGGCTTTGGCGTAGTCAAGAAAGCAGAAATAGATGTTTTTCTGGAACTCTCTTGCTTTTTCCATGATCCAGCAGATGTTGGCAGTTTGATCTCTGGTTCCTCTGCCTTTTCTAAAACCAGCTTGAACATCTGGAAATTCACAGTTCACATATTACTGAAGCCTGGCTTGGAGAATTTTGAGCATTACTTTACTAGCATGTGAGATGAGTGCAATTGTGCAGTAGTTTGAGCATTCTTTGGCATTGCCTTTCTTTGGGATTGGAATAAAAACTGACCTTTTCAGGACATATTAATTACTGTGGAAATTTTGTCTCAATTCAAGTTCATGCTTTGTTTGTTGTTGTTGATTAGTCGCTAAATAGTGTCTGATTCTTTTGCAACCCCATGGACTGCAGCCCACCAAGCTCCTCTGTCCATGGAATTTCCCAAGCAAGAACATTAGAGTGGGTTGCCATTTCCTTCTCCATGGGATCTTCCCTACCTAGGGATTGAAGTTGCATCTCCTGCATTGGCAGGAGAGTTCTTTACCACTGAACCACCAGGGAAGCCTTCTTACTTCATATACTGTATCTTTTTAACCCAATACATGGCTAAAATACTCAGTTCCTAATATCTGTATTCAGTAATGCTTTTTCCACCTCCCCACCAAGAGGGAGAGGGTTCTTAAGTCCTTTTATTTTCTTGGAAAACTTTCTTGACAACTAGTATGTCAAGATGTCCCAGGCTCATCTTGTATTTTTCTGTCCCAGAACAAGAATCATTTGTTTCTTACAAGACCCTGTTTTCTTCTAATGGGGAATGATAAATCAGGATCATTATTAGGGCTTGGGAAGCAAACTACTGCTGAGCTGCTCATTGTTTCTATCATGTTTTTCAAGGACAGAGCTAAGGATATTTATTAGGGATATATACTAGCTGAAATCTTGTGTGTGTGTTTACATAGACATCCATATATAACACATATGTGTATATAAGTCATTTATAAATATATAAAGGTAAAATACTTCATGTTTTATATTGATATTCCTATTACATATGTGGCATGCAGGGTTTTCTACTTAACCTTTTCTATATTACATCTGAATCTCCTTAGTTTCACAATGAGAAATGTAGTTTTCTAGAACAATAGGGATGATGGAATTCAAATGAACTATAATTACATATTTTCAGTGTCTTCTCATATACAACTCTTTTAGACTAACAATGTTAATAATACTTTTGTATCATCAATTACTATTTTTTTTTTACTGATAGTTGATATATGCTATCCTCATCCTCCTCATTTTCAATCATTGTCCTCTAACTAAATCATCACAACAGATGAGAACTGTGTGTTATTTACTCCCCTTTTAATTCTCATTTAGTATAAGAATTACCTATTTAATGCTAATCTCTTTTCTATTATATGTCTTTCTAGTCATTTTGTTTTCTTGAAGCTTATTCTTTAGTAGAATATTTAGGAGAGTCTTATAAGAATCGTATTCTCTGAGATTTTGTCGCTTGATATTAGTTTTATAGTATCCTTTACAAAGTCCTTTATACATGGAGGTCAGTTTTCCTGGATACAAAACCCATGGTTCTTATGTTCTTTCCTTGAATAAGTTGAGTACTTACTCAATTATTTTGCATAAAAATAGTTACAGAAAAGTCAGGTGATGATCTAGTTTCATTTCCCTTTCAAGTCGCATTCTCAATTTTCCCCTCATTTTAAGGACAATAATTTTGCTAGACTAACTCTTGCTGGTCATCATAGTCAATATTCTCAGGTTCACAGTTTGCCTTTTAATGTAAGTTTAAACGTTTATTTAAAGGAAAGTTTCCTGGAAACGCCCATTTTCATACTTTTCTCTGATGCTTTTCTTAGGTCCTTTAGAAACTCTAGTATCTGTATGCCTAATCCTCTTTATTGATCTTCAGTGCTTATCACCTTCTCAGCAATCTTTTTTATCATTTCATTACTTTATATTTAAATTTTGTTCTTGTTTTTACTTTGTACTTTACTTTCAGTATCAGACTCTACATTCTTTTTTATTCAAATAATTTTCTATGAAATTTAACCTTGATACTTTTCTGTTATACATTCCTATTTGAATTTAATTTTCCCAAACCCAGAAAAAAAAGGGATTGACTAAGAGTGCTTGTAACTTCCCAGAGCTCCCCCTTCTGTTATGTTAGGGTAGTGCTAAAAACTATGGTAAACTGCTTTCTGAGATTTTCTCTTTTGTTCCCCTCCTCCACTTCTATTTGGACTTATTCTTGCCTGCTTTCCTGTGGTCCTTCTCCTGTTTAATTTTAACACCATCCTCAGTAATAAAGGAGTCTTGAAGAGTTCACTGGAACTAGATTCCTTCAGTAGTTTTAGGTCCTACTGCTAGTCATTACAGTTCAACCTTCTTGGAAGATAAAATATACAATTGTTTTGTGTGTGTGTTAGTCACTCAGACATGTCCGATTCTTTGTAACCCCATGGACTGTAGCCTGTCAAGCTCCTCTGTCCATGGGATTTCTCAGGCAATACTACTGGAGTGGATGACCATTTCCTTCTCCAGGGAATCTTCTCAACCCAGGGACTGAGCCTGGGTCTTTTGCATTTCAGACAGATTCTTTACCATCTTAGCCACCAAGGGAACCACAATTGTTTTGGGTGGGATCAAATGAGAACACTGCAACTACTGTGTTTATTATCATTCTTCTAGTAATTTGCCAGCTTAAAAATAAAAATAAAACATCTACATATACCTGAAACCAACACAACATTGTAAATCAACTCTACTTCAATAAAAATTTTAAAAAATAAATAAAATTGGAAAAAGGTATTTACACAAAAGAAGAAGTTGTATCAAAAAGCACAGATTTATTTTCTTTTACTGCACATTATTTCTGACTTCAGCTTTCTTGCTTTAGGAAAAATCCACATGCACACACACGCAAGCTAGAAAAGAAGACAATCTCAGAGAAGATTCTGAGCAAAGATCACAATGTTTCCTTAGATATTCAAACACATTCAGGGTTGTCAAAATTAGATGAGCTACTGCTGATGCCCGCTGCTAACTCAAAAAGTGAAAAGGAGGCTGAAAGACCAGATTCTATAATTATAGGCTAAGAAGTAAGTATAAACTCCCAAGAAGTAGGAGGTGAATTTAATACCTGTGGTTATAACATTTTTGAAACATGTTCCTGCAGCTGTGACATTTGGAAAAACAATTATCAACTCAGCTGCAATAAACGAAAAGAAAAATACATACATATAATATTCCTGCTGGAAAAAAAGCATAAATCCTGTAAAATACTAATAATATGAACAGACTCAGTTTTTTCTTACATATATATATTATATAATCTCCTAATAACACACTTGTCATAACCTTATTTTTCAAGACATTGTTTGGATGTCTTATGCTTTATCTGAATATTTTATGCCATTTGACTACACAGTATGTACATATTGTGAAATGTCAGAATATGTATCAAAATGCATATGCTTGAATCAATAATATTATGGAAGTGAGATGATCACTACAGTGCTTTAGGTCATATTTGCAATTAAGCAACCATTTGTTTAAAAACCAGGGGACCAAAATGTTTGTGTTTTATTCAAAATTAATATCTCTATAAGGAAATCCTAAAATATCATGGAATTTTGCTCTTATTTATTTATTGTCTTCCCCAAAGTTTTGTTAGTCATAATGATAAAAACTCAATAGTTGGGATTTTCGTGGCTAACCATCAGAAGTCTCTTGGAAGGTGAACATATTCATTTATCAGGAATTGATTCTATAAATTGGAATGAATAACTCTTACTCAGGAAATTTAGTGTTCATTTATATGAAGGTAACAATTCTTTCAGATCCCAAATATCACATGGAGATGTACATAGTGTGCATTGGACTTTCCTTCATATATATATATGTATCTGTTAACTTTTGCTTCCACACATAAATTTATTACTAAGTATATGTAAATATAGATCCCTGCTTAGTGGCACTAGTGGTAAAGAATCTACTTGCCAGTGAAGGAAACATGAGAAACTAGGGTTCAATCTCTGGGTCAGGAAGATCCCTTGGAGGAAGGCATGGGAACCTACTCCAGTATTCTTGCCTGGAGAATCCCATGGAGAGAGGAGCCTGGCAGGCTACAGTCCATAGGCTCAGAAAGTGTTGGACATGATTGAAGGGACTGAGCATGGCATGTTTTTAAATAAATCACAAAAATGAGTGAAATAGGTATATTTTTATAAATCAGTTCAGTTCAGTTGCTCAGTCATGTCCGACTCTTTGAGACCCCATGAATCACAGCATGCCAGGCCTCCCTGTCCATCACCAACTCACAGAGTTTACCCAAACTCATGTCCATCGAGTTGGTCATGCCATCCAGCCATCTCATCCTCTGCCGTCCCCTTCTCCTCCTGTCCCCAATCCCTCCCAGCTTCAAGGTCTTTTCCAATGAGTCAACTCTTCTCATGAGGGGCCCAAAGTATTGGAGTTTCAGCTTCAGCATCAGTCGTTCCAATGAACACCCAGGACTGATCTCCTTTAGGATGGACTGGTTGGATCTCCTTGCAGTCCAAGGGACTCTCAAGAGTCTTCTCCAACACCACAGTTCAAAAGCATCAATTCTTTGGCGCTCAGCTTTCTTCACAGTCCAACTCTCACATCCATACATGACCACTGGAAAAACCATAGCCTTGACTAGACGGACCTTTGTTGGCAAAGTAATGTCTCTGCTTTTGAATATGCTGTGTAGGTTGGTCATAACTTTCCTTCCAAGGAGTAAGCATCTGTTAATTTCATGGCTGCAATCACCGTCTGCAGTGATTTTGGAGTCCAAAAAGATAAAGTTTGACTTTTTTTTTTATAAAGCTTTGTATAATTCACATACATATATACAATTCTCTATTTAAAGTGTACTATTCAATTTTTTATTCTTTGGCTACACCACACAGCATGCAGGATCTTAGTTCTCTGACCAGGGATCAAACCCGCACCTCTTGTGGTGGAAGTGCAGAGTCTTAACTGTTGGACCACCAGAGCAATCCCTTAAGGTTTTTTTAATATATTCACAGGGTTTTGCAGTTATTACCACCATAAATTCTAGCATAATCAGGAGATGCAGGTTTCATCCTGGGTCCGGAAAATCCCCTGGAGTAGGAAATGGCAACCCCCTCCAGTATTCTTGCCTGGAGAACCCCATGGACAGAGGAGCTGGTATAATCCATGGGGGTCCCAAAAGAGTTGGACACAATTTAGCAACTAATACAACAACAGCTCTTCATTCCTTTACTAAATAATATTCCTTTTAATGGATATATCATTCTTCATTAATCCACCTATCAGTTCATAGACATCTGTGTTGTTTCCACTTTTTGGCTCTTTGCGTAAGACTGCTAGGAGTATTTCTGTGTGTGTTTATGTGTGGACGTATGTTTTTATTTCTTTGGGGTTTATCTAGTAGAGCTGCTGAGTCAGGTGATGTTTCTATGTTTTTACCTTTTAAACAACTGCCGGAATGTTTTCCATACAAGAAAATATAGGCTTTATATAATGAGTTGGGAAGTACTCCTTCCTCTTCTATATTTTGGAATAATTTGTGAGAAAATGATATTAATCACTTTTTAAATATGTGGCAGAGTTCACCAGTAAAGCCATTTGACTCTGGGCATTTTAGGGGTATTTGGCTTGTTTTTTAAATCAATCCCTTCACTACTGTAGGTTTATTCAGATTTTCTATTTCTTCAAGTGACTTTCAGTACTTTTTGACCTTCTTTGGATTTGTCTATTTCACCAAAGTGAACTAACGTTTTTCAGCTTTTACTGAAAGATGTTAATAAGTCTTCATTTTAAATTAT
The DNA here is from genome assembly GCA_006408695.1 of Aepyceros melampus. Lineage (NCBI taxonomy): Eukaryota > Metazoa > Chordata > Mammalia > Artiodactyla > Bovidae > Aepyceros > Aepyceros melampus. The sequence goes on along the minus strand of SJXQ01005941.1, from coordinate 19,623 downwards.
CGCAAAGTATTTTCTAATTCCCCTTGTGATTTCTCCTTATCCCATTTGTTGTTTAGGAAAGTGGTATTTAATGCCTACATATGTATTGATTCCTCAAATTTATTTGGGGGTTTGGATTTTCAATTTAATTTTGTTATTAGAAAACAGTTTCTATGATCTCAGCCCCTTACATTTATTGAGTCATGTTTCATAGCCTCATATATTGTCTTTCATAGATGGTATTTCATGGGCTCTTGAGAAGAATATTTATTCCATTGTCGTTAAATGGAATGTTCTATGGATATCTATTGAATCTAATTGCTTTATACTGTTATTTAAATCAGCTATGTCCTTGTTGATCTTTTGCTTAGCAATTCTATCCATTAGAGGAAGTAGAACACTGAATTCTCCAACTATTGTTGAATTATCTACTTCTCATTTTAGTTCTGGATAAATGTTTCTTCATTAGCTGTGTACCCTTAGGACAATTTCCCCAGGCAGTAAATGCTTTTTTTTAAAAGTAATTTTTACCAGTTTTATCAATAGTTTTGCTAGGGAGTTTTTCCTACTTCCATTTGAAAGTAGAAGTTTATATTAATGTTTACAGCAAATCATTCTCAATTCTTTGCCCTCTAATTGCTATATGTAAATTTAGAGACAACAAGTTTATTCTGGTGGAGGAGACTTAAGAACACATGCAGAAGTATTAGTCCTTAAATGCCCAGGATACTAAATATCTAACAAGTGAAATTTCCAAAGTATTACCTTTCTCCAGAACACTCTATTGGCAGGCTCTATCCACTGAGCTCATCTTATATTTTCCAATGATTTTTCCTACTAGCAAAAATGCAAACTATTTTAAATCAGATACATGGCATGAAATGTGATGATTTAGAGAGGATGGCACTAAGGGATAAAGAAGCAGCACGACCAATCACTCCATCTTTTAATTCATATTCCTCAAGAGCCAGATTTGTTCAAAAATTATGATCATATAGTAGAATTACTAGATATAAGCCCCCAGAAATAACAACTGCAAGAATACTGGAGATAGAGCAATGCAGAGAATAGATAACCATGAAAACTGTCAATACATTTGATAACAAGAAAAGCAACTTAAGGAGTGGTGTATATAAATGCATGAAGAAGAAAGCCATAGCCTAGATTAGGGATCCAAAGCTACTTCTAATTGGGGATCCAAAATGTTTTGTAGCGTACAAGAAAAGCTGCATACTATATGTACGATAGAATATAAGAGGGATAAATTTGTCCAAAAATCTGGGTTAACTGAATCCAGGATTTGGAAAGCTCACATTCTAACCAAATCTCTTATTCTTCCACATATTTAAATATTTTAGATATTCCAAATAATTAGTTCCATTTCTCTAGAAGAAATCCTTTAGACTTTTGTTTGGCATAGAAATATCAATGTGTCTTCTCAAAACTTTTATTATCTTTCTCTTTAACTTATTCATTATTGATTATATTTATTTTACCTAGAAAATTTTTTTTAACCATAGTGGTTAAAGAAATTAACACATATTCTATCTCCAAGCTACTTAACTTGCACCTGCCTTAGTATCAGTGCATGTTAAATGGCGAAAATAATAGGAGAAGACGATATGACAAATAACATAATCCACATAAAGTATCACTGTTATGAATTTTATACTTTTTATGATAATTAATTTTCCAAATTAAAATTTCATTTATTTTTAGGTTGTGATCAGTTTTGATAATAAGCGTGTTATAAATCAGGAAGCCCTTGTGTTGTGAACTGACAAAGAAGTAAAGAGAGCACAGAGAAGAAAAAGTATATCTAAATACATTTTAGACATAATGATTGCATCTAGGGATACACCAAGGTGTGAACAGTATCTAGCATTAATTAATAATTTTTGTTTGTGCTCATATAAAACATGTACTTTAAACTGAGAAAATTACCTGCTCCTATGTTAAATAACAGCAGTAACAGATATAGTTTCATATGTTAGACAATTTGAGAATAAGTGAAAATAACTGAGCTGCTTGCTCCAGGAAATACTGGCCCCTGGAAAACAGGACTGTGAACCAATTAAAACAGCCCATTAAAAAGAGCTTTGTACTTTTTAAGACTAAGAGCTTGCTCATCATGACATGCTTCAAAATCCTTGATTTGCTGTGCTGGCCAATCCTAAACTATCATGTCAAAAATGTTGACCAACCCTAACCAGTACCTTCCTTGCAGGATCTACCTTAAAATAATCAACTCTAGGCCCTAAAACTCTATACATGTTTTCCTCTGATGCCTCCTTCTAAGGCACTATTAACACTCAAGATGGGTTCTCCCTTAAGTGGGGGAAAAAAATAAAAAAGGTAATCTGATGTGATCCCATGAACTGTGGCCCACTGTCCTGTAGCTGCCCTGTCCCTGGAATTTTCCAGGCAAGAACACTGGAGTGTGTAACCATCTCCTTCTCCAGGGGGTCTTCTCAACTCAGGAATCCAACCTGGGTCTCTTGTATTACAAACAGATTCCTTACCATCTGAGCCACATAGGAAGCAAGGTGGGTTCTTCCTTAAGGGGGTAGATCTAATAAACTTAATTTTTGATCAAAAGGTTTTTCTGGTGGTCTCTTCAGGAGACAAAACATGACAACATCTTTCATGGATACAAATTACATATCAGAGAGACTCAGAATGGCAAAATGAGATAGAAAAATTTTTATTTATTAGATAATTTGACTTTATGTACTAGTCTTATTTTTCAAATACTATTATTATTCCTTTGAAGTTGTTATTCACTATAATTTAAATTTAGATATTCTAACACTTTATTAATAAAAAAGAAAGATTTCCTCTTACAAATGTAGTTTTATTAACTGCATAACAAAATTTACAACTAAAATGTAGGATTTGTAATAAAATTTAAGTTACATTTTAAAGACTTTCCTAATGACTAGGGAATATGGTTGAATTTTACACCCACTCTCAACCTATCTATGCCTACACATTTCTATCTAAAGACTACTGTTGTGAGAACATATTTATTATGATTTTCAAAGCAGCAATTGACAGTTGATAATATTGTTAAATATCTCACAGGTATTTAAATAATCTCTTGGTTTTACAAATTAATCAATTCTTTAAATGTTATACTGTAATAATTATATTTTCCTTCTTTCTCCTGTATTCATTTATAAAAGAGCATAACAATGTTATATGAGTTGATATTCAGATACAAACCGAGAATAAATGTTTTTTATTTAAAACATTTAAAAAAGAATGTATCTTTACAAAGAAAGATTCAAGAATACGCTGTTAATGACTGAACAGAAGAACAAATCACAATTATTAAAATTTGAACTGAGAGACATTTTTAAGTATATTTTCAATAATACTGTTTGGAACAATTCAGATTAAGCTATTTTTGGCAGACCTTCTCTGTCAATTTGCTATTAGTGATGAAGCAGTAACCATTCATTCATTATGTCTTTCACTGTAGGTGTTATGCTATAATAAAAATCTTGTTTACAAAATACATCTTCTTAGCAAAGCCTGTATCCATAGAATCAAAGCAGTCTTTAGTACAATTTGCTTTATCATATATTCTAAATTAAATGGGATCTACCTTAAAGAGGCTTCTCAATTTTAAATTATATGTAAATGGAACAACTGAAATACAGCAGAGCACAGAAAACATACAGAATTCTTTTCAAAGGTAGAACTCAAAATTAAACCCAAAGCCTTTAACTTTGATTTCATTTTCCTACTATTAAAACAAAACAGACCCATTAAATAAATGACTGTAAAAGTGACTGCTTACTATCTTTCTGGGAAGCAATAAATTCCAGTCCATGTAAAGAGATGATTTGTTGTTGATATTTTGTTGTTTTCTCTTCAAAAGTGAGATTGCTTTCTTTAGGTATCAACATTGACCCTGGCTTCATAAGCGTTTACCAAACAGAGCATATCATAAGCACTGAGGTTTGAGACTCAGTGATTATTATAGCTGCATATAGGTGGAAATGCTCTTTCAAGGTTATTTTATTTCCTATTTGCCACACTTCATACCACAGAGTAGTACCTAAAAGTTAAACGCATTTTCTTGAAATGAGCCACATGATAAAACAGTGCATAAGAAGAAGGCAATAGGGTGCAGTGAAGTGTGCTGTGAAAATGAGTAAACCAGATGTCAGCAATGCTTGAGCTCAGTTGTGGATGTGTTAATTTTCCCCTAGATCTGCTCAGGAAGCTGGCAGGCAGAATCCCCTGCCTCACAGATCAGGGAAATAGCTCAGAGAAGGCTCAGAGGCAGAAAATGCAATTGACAGAGGAAATTCACTGAAGCTTTTTTTTTTTTTTTTTAAAGAAAGTAAGATTGTTTTTAAATAGTCTTTTTTTGGTTGTTGTTTGTTTAAAAGCAGACTTTATTAACTTCAAGATATACAATATAATGGAACAGAGTAGGATTTATTGAACTCTAGGTAACCTGATTGAGTTAATCAACCATTATTCTTTATTGCACGGATCAAAAAGAAGAATGAAAGACAGAGTTAGGGAATATTATTCTCTGAATCTACATGAAAACTAAGAGTTCAACTCATGTGTTTAGATTTTGTAGACAGCATTTTTCTGCAATATCAAAATGAAATATTTCAGTGAATACTCAGCATTCATTCTTGCAATGGTTTGTTAAGAATGTAAAACAACATTTCACTATCATCATAACTGTTTCATGGTGAAACTGAAGCTCCAATACTTTGGCCACCTGATGCAAAGAACTGACTCACTGGAAGAATTCCTGATGCTCAGAAAGATTGAAGGCAAAAGGAGAAGTGGGTGGTATAGGATGAGATGGTTTGACAGCATCACGAATTCAATGGACATGAATCTGAGCATATTCTGGGAGATGGTGAAGGACAGCGGAGCCTGGTGTCCATGGGGTCACAAAGAGTTGGACATGACTTAGTGACTGAACAATAACAAAATCATCATAACTCCTTATAACTCATGATATTTTAGTTTAAAATTAACTGGTTTTGCAATTTATGGAATCAAAATAAAATTTAAAAATTAGTCCTTTCTAGCCATGAAATTAAAAGACGCTTACTCCTTGGAAGGAAAGTTATGACCAACCTACACAGCATATTCAAAAGCAGAGACATTACTTTGCCAACAAAGGTCCATCTAGTCAAGGCTATGGTTTTTCCAGTGGTTATGTATGGATGTGAGAGTTGGACTGTGAAGAAGGCTGAGCGCTGAAGTATTGATGATTTTGAACTGTGGTGTTGGAGAAGACTCTTGAGAGTCCCTTGGACTGCAAAGAGATCCAACCAGTCCATTCTGAAGGAGATCAGCCCTGGGATTTCTTTGGAAGGAATGATGCTAAAGCTGAAAGTCCAGTACTTTGGGCACCTCATGCAAAGAGTTGACTCATTAGAAAAGACTCTGATGCTGGGAGGAATTGGGGGCAGGAGGAGAAGGAGACAACAGAGGATGAGATGGCTAGATGGCATCACCGACTCGATGGACATGAGTTTGTGTAAACTCCGGGAGTTGGTGATGGACAGGGAGGCCTGGCGTGCTGTGATTCATGGGGTTGCAAAGAGTCAGACATGACTGAGCAACTGTACTGAACTGAATAAAGTTTTCCTAGAAATATTCACTTAGAAATGTCCCAGAGTCCACTAGCTTTCCATCAAAATCTATTCTTCCCATCTCCTATAATAACAGAATTATGGAATTTTAGCTATATGTCTGACTGCTCCAAAACACTTTATTTTACATCTCTTGTAATCAAGTTTGGTTATATGACTAATTGCCAATGATATATATTAGAAGTGGTATTTGAAACTTCTGCAAAATGCCCTTAAAATGAAAGAGGTATGGCCTCCTTTCCTCCTTTCTGCCTACTAGAATACAGACATGGCAGGTGGAGAGCTGGAGTTAGAGCTAAAGCATCTACCCTGCAGCTTAAGACTCTGAAAACAAGAAACCCATAGTCTGACATGGAGATGTCCTACCATACCTGGATATGTATGGGGGACTTCTGTGAGAGCAAAACAGGTTACTGTTTTGTTTAATTCACTGATACTCTGGATGTTGTAATTGTTAGTCAAGCTATTTCAAGTTCTTTCTATATATCAGGAACTGTTATAGGCAATAGAGGAAAAAAAAAATTCCCTTCTTTTTCAGAACTTGTATTCTGGTGTAGGCTAATAAAAAATGGCTTAAAGGATGGATGATCCAATATGAAGGACTTTCTCTTTTATATAAGGAGGCCAGTAAAGTTCTATGATAAGGTGACATTTGAGCAAAAACTTTAAGGAAATACAGAAGTGAATCATGCAGAAATCTGGGGAACACAAAAATTTAAATCCTTAGGTAGGAGCTTATTTCACCTGGAAAGTTAGAATATCAAGAAGTAGGCCAGTATAGCAGGAGTAGAAAAAGAGAGAACAGTAGAGAATATAACACACATAGGCTACTAAAAATATATGGCTTTAACTTTGGTTGGGATGAAAGGCTTTTGTAAAGAGTCTTATACACAGAAGTAAAATATTCTGGCATGTATGCAAAGGCAGGTATGCAGACTTTGATAATGGGTTAACCTGACTAAAAGGAAGTTTTTCAGTTTTGCCAGATGTTGAAAGGATATTTAAATATACATGTTCCCCTAGTGCAATATTCTGGGGAAAGATGTGTGAATTTTTTCCAAATATAATCCATGATTTGCACATTTGAATTGCTATGATCCATATACAAAGACTTTATATTCAGCAATATGTGTGCTATTCACATTTAATTTTCACAACAATCCTAAAATACTATGATTTTTCATTTTACATGTGTGGACAAAGTGAATAGATGTTTCTCAAGGCTACAAATAAAATAATTAGTAGAGACAGTTTTCAGACTTGTAAAATCTGAGTCCTTTTTAAATTTTCTTGCCTTTTTAAATACTCTCTTAATCATTATGCAGTATTGCATTACAGTGAGATTACCCTACAGCACATTTAAAGAAAGAAAACAACTTTGGAATGACTTTTCAATTAATAAGGAAAGAAATCAAACCATACATCAATAAAGCATATCAGACAACTCACATATTAACCATAATTTTACTTTAATGCATTTTTGCATCTTCAGAATAAAGGTACATTTTTGGGATGTAATTTCATTTAAACTTGTATTAAATTAATGGAGTAGTTCAAAAAGGGTTAAAAAGTCCTAAATTCATAGGAGTTAATAAAAGCCCTTTGAGGATTTGTTTATTTCTAACTGGTGGAGAATTAATTTGTCATGCTCCAGGGGGTGCCAAGCTCCAATTAACACCCCATGTGTGTGGCTAGCACATTTGTAATGGATTGGCTGTATAGTGTGATAAAACCAAGAGGCTCAGGCCCCTGTACTACCAATTGCTGGTCCTATAGTTTCTGGGCCTCATATTAAGCCAGGAGTAGACAAAAGCACTTAGGTAGCTCATTAGTTGCTTACCAAAGACTGGAACAGCATCCCCAGCCATCCTCTACTTGGAAGATATCCGAAAAGCATTTTGATTAGATCACCTCTAAGAGTGCTATCCTAACTATAAGACAATAGGCAACAATTTCTTTTCCCCTGAAAATTTCAAGTCAAATTCTTAAACTATATACTTAATGCATTCTCATGTACACAAAATGGCATCTACTAGCTTCATCCAACAATCAGTCAACTTAGTAAATAATCAAACTACAACTAGGTATGTAATGAAGTAGTCATATTTTTTAATCCTGTTGTGTTACCAGTATATAGTTGTGTACTGATCAAAGAAATATATTGACTGAACTCTGATATAAATTATTAAAAACTAATTTTGACTCGGGTTGTTGAAAGGAAGAATAGAGTTTCAGTTTTTAGTCAGTGCCTTTTTAATGTAATAAAAGTAAAGCTTCTTGTGGAATTGCAAGGTTGCTTCTGTAATTGTTAATATTCCCTAGCCTTTGTATTTAATATGGCAATACTTGTAATCCAGAGTGAAAATGATTTCATATTTTTTAATCCTGTTGTGTTACCAGTATATAGTTGTGTACTGATCAAAGAAATATATTGACTGAACTCTGATATAAATTATTAAAAACTAATTTTGACTCGGGTTGTTGAAAGGAAGAATAGAGTTTCAGTTTTTAGTCAGTGCCTTTTTAATGTAATAAAAGTAAAGCTTCTTGTGGAATTGCAAGGTTGCTTCTGTAATTGTTAATATTCCCTAGCCTTTGTATTTAATATGGCAATACTTGTAATCCAGAGTGAAAATGATGGAGATTTTAAATGATGGAGAAATAACTGTAAATGGAGCAAACTGAAAAATTAATAAAATAAAATGATGGGAAAGAACTGGAAACTGCAGTGATGTAAGTGAAGTATCAGTAAAGAGAACTGTGCCAAGTGCAATAATATCAGTCATCTTATGGCACGATTTCCCTTCAGAATTAACTGTTGTCCAGTCATCTTCCCCCGCCCCCCCAGGATTGTAGGGATGGGAGTGGCAAATAGTACACTATACAATGCAAGCACTCATTTGTAAAGGTTTTGTTTAACTCGGTATAGTAAAATTCATATACTCTTTTAGGATTTGAAATTCTAGTTAAGTATGTCAAATGCTAACTTTCAAAAATAAGAATGAATTACTGTTTTGAAACATTGCAGTTTATTCATTATCTCAGTCCATCAGGGCCTTAGATGATCACACCTATTGACCAGTTTTGGTTTTTTTTTTCCCTTAATCTCCTTTTCCCCATCATTGCCCATTCTGGGATCCTGTACTTAAACAGTAGGCTTAAAGTTATTTCATTTCAATTGGAAACCATTTTTTGAATGAAAACTCTGAGAGGAAGCAATAAGAATGGACACTCTCTCTTCCCCATCATCTTCTAGAGAACACAGTACTACTTTTAGGAGACTCGAGAAGATGTTCATTGATCCAGTTATCACAGGTCTCTGTTTGGTGAAGAATATGGACAAATAACAGGGCAGCAAGGGAAAAGACTAAGAAAACAGACAGAAATTGAAAATAGTCAAGCTTTTCCCTCTACTCAGACTGTTAAATGACATCATCTCACTTACGATGTCAAAGAAACAAGTGGTCACTTTTGTTGTTCTTTCATTTTTCTCTTTAAAGAGGACACTCATGAAACTTCTGTTTAAAAGCATCCATTACAGAAAGGAACAGAATACTAACAACAAGGCATCCAATAAAACCTTTCATTGAATAATGAAAGAAGGGTGATATCGATATATATATTTTTAATCTGGTCAAGAAATTTCTCTGTAACAGTCTTTGGGTGCTCAGAGTTCTAATGGGCTTATGATTGCTAATGGCTTTCTAATCTCATAGTCTGTAATGTTAGAGTTTTAAATCTATTTACTTCAATTTCCTGACATGCATCAGAGACAAAGAGGGTATTTACTGGCTTTGTGGCTTTGTATTACATTTTTTATTACATTAAAATGTACCCAGACTTTTACATCAGCAACTCAACTGGATGGTTTTGAAGGAAGGGCAAACAGAGAGAGAAAAGTAAGTAAATATATAATTTCAGAACTATCATCATAAAAGATACAAAGATTCATGTTAGACTCACAGTATGTAAACCTAGAAAAATTTGCCATTTTTTTTTCCTCACCTTGTGAGTTTTGAATCGGTCAGATGAAACAAACATAGTTTTCATCTATTTCATTTAGATTAGATTATATTTACACTATCTTCTGTTATTTATTCCATAGCTCTTTATGGTTCAAGCTCGTGCCTTGCTTTCACCTGAGTTACATCCTGTATCTATGCCTAATATAGTTGTATTTTCTCTTAGTAGAGTGATGCAGAGGAGGATCACTTGTGATGCCTGAGATAATTCAGAGTTTCTCTTGCTTTGATTTTCCTGATATAAAATAAAAAGGAGTATACATGGTTCCTTACCTTAAATCTTAAAAGCAGATCATGTATGTCAAAATTTCTTTTTAAGTGTCCACTTCTTAGGGGGAACCAAAGTATGGTCTATACCGGAGGAAAAAAAAAAATGGAGAAGGAAAGCAAGTGAAAAAAAAAAGCCAAATAATAGCATATAATTTAAAAATTCTACTCATCTAATTCTGTTCACCAGCACTATCTCTTAAAAATAGCAATGTGAAACAACTCCTTAAACATGTACCATTCATTTTTTTAAAATTCATAAAAAGCTCACTTTTTATAACTGAGACAAATAAAAAGAAGATAAACTAAAATCAAGATTTTAGAAAATTTATATTAATTCATTTATTGAACCAGTTATGAATAGCCAATTGTCCTGTTTTGAAAAATTATTTGACTTTTTACTTTATATTGGAATATAGTTGTGATAGCTTCAGGTGTACACACAGAGTTTCAGTTGTATCCACTCCTTTTCAAATTCTTTCCTCTACCCTTCTACTATACTTTATGTTCCTCTTATGGTGCTTAATACATATTTTTATGTCATATATATGTATACATATATATATGACATGTCTGCATATATATATATGATATGTCTGTGTATATATATATATATGATATGTCTCATATATATATATGAGCCCTATGAATCACATACTGTTTTACAAGTTTGGTACTAACCAAGAGTTCTGGGCATCAAGCAGATTCTCAATCATTTTGGTTGATCAAGTCACTAAATTGTTAATTCAAATCTATTTCAGGTTATAAATGATAAAATGCAAAATCATCATATACTTAGCAATTAGATAACCCAATAAATGTGTTTGCAAAAGCTTATTAACACAACATACTGACAACAAGCAGTTTTCTCATTGTTCTTCCAAAAATCAGAAAGGAAAGGAAAAGAAAAGAAAGGTGAGGGAAAGCAGGGCAAGGCAAAAAAGCTGGAGAATTGCCTGGGATGTTTATACTGCCAAGAAGAGGTACATATCACTTTCTCTCAAAATTTGCTTGTCAGAACTAGTCCAGTGGTCCTGCTTGATTAGAAGGTGGAGGAATGTGGGAGAATGCATGGATATTCAGTGGACATTAAATGTTCTGCCCCAGGAGAGAATAACAAGACTAGCCTATCCAAGCTCAACATTCAGAAAATGAAGATAAGGTACCATTTCACACCAGTCAGAATGGCTGTGATCCAAAAGTCAATAAGCAATAAATGCTGGAGAGGGTGTGGAGAAAAGGGAACCCTCTTACACTGTTGGTGGGAATGCAAATTAGTACAGCCACTATGGAGAACAGTGTGGAGATTCCTTAAAAAATTGCAAATAGAACTGCCTTATGATCCAGCGATCCCACTGCTGGGCATACACACTGAGGAAACCAGAATTGAAAGAGACACGTGTACCCCAATGTTCATCGCAGCACTATTTATAATAGCCAGGACATGGAAGCAACCTAGATGTCCATCAGCAGATGAATGGATAAGAAAGCTGTGGTACATATACACAATGGAGTATTACTCAGCTATTAAAAAGAATACATTTGAATCAGTTCTAATGAGGTGGATGAC
>SJXQ01005940.1:31756-56287 GCA_006408695.1 Aepyceros melampus | reverse complement strand
ATGTCGATGTGTAGCAAAACGAATACAGTATTGTAAAGCAAAACAAACTAAAAAATAAAAATTAATTAAAGAAAAGAAATAAAAAAGGAATTTGGGCTAATTAGCTTCAATTAGAACAGACACTCTCTGGGGACGGGGATAGCACCTCTTCCCTTCCTTCTATCCCTCACCCTCTCTTGTCCCTCCAGATCCACCTTCTTAGCCATTTGTCCATCTTCCTTTCTCCCTCTGTAATCCAGTCACTCAGCAGAACTTGGTGCTTCGTCTTGAGATGTGCCACCAGGGCTTGGAGGTCGCAAGGTAAAAGGACAAATCAACATGAAAATCTCATATTTAGAGAAGAGCCTTTTTTCTAAGCCAGCTGAAGCTGCCTAGTTGATTCTCTGGAATAGAATTTATGCAAATGAGGCTGTTGTCCAAATTATTAGGAAGATGAATCCTGGCGTCAGACAAACCTGGCTTTTAATCTTTCTGCTATGCCTTGGTGTGGTGACTGTTGGGAATTCATTTTACCTCTTTAATGCCTTGGCGTTCTCGTATGCAAAATAGGGCTCCTGGTGGTACCCGCCCTCCTAGGGAAGTGATGAGCATTCATTGTGATGATGCACCTCTGTGTGGTCCTGGTTCTGTGGGTTGACTGAGGCGCTCAGGGAGCAGTATTGTTGTTATTAATCTCTTCCCCTCTCTCACCCCTTTCCAAGAACTAGGAGAAAGTGGTTTTATTTCCAAGGGCCAAATGCATCTTGGGGAGTCCTTCTTTTAAAATTTTTTGGACAATTTTAGAGAGATGAGAATTTTGATGCCTTCGACAGTGGGAAGAGATTTCCCCTCCAAGAAGGTGTTTTGTTAGTNAGAAAGTGGTTTTATTTCCAAGGGCCAAATGCATCTTGGGGAGTCCTTCTTTTAAAATTTTTTGGACAATTTTAGAGAGATGAGAATTTTGATGCCTTCGACAGTGGGAAGAGATTTCCCCTCCAAGAAGGTGTTTTGTTAGTTTTATTCGCTTTGCCTTTTTTATGATTCTCCCCTCCCCTATTTTTGACATGAGGATTTTTTTTTACCCAGTTAAAGCATTTCTAACCTAAGGCTTTGGTGGCAAAAAAAAAAAAGAAAAAAAAAAAGATGTGATTATTTTAATTATTCCATAAGAATCCTCAACTTCAGGGGGAAATGTGATGATTCTGTTGCAGGAAGGCAGACCCCTTCCAGGGCCTGAAACTGGGCTCTTGTCTAATACGCGGAAATGAATTGTCTGAGGAGACACATGTGCTGACAAAGCAAGAGATTTCACTGGGAAAGGCACCCGGGTAGAGAGCAGTAGGGTAAGGGAACCCAGGAGAACTGTTCTGCCGTGTGGCTCACAGTTTCAGGTTTTATGGTGATGGGATTAGTTTCCGGGTGGTCTTTGGCCAATCATTCTAATTCAGAGTCTTTCCTGGTGGCACACGCATCCCTCAGCCAAGATGGATGCTAGAGAGAGGGATTCTGGGAAGTGGACGGACACACGGTGTCTCTTTTAGACCTTTCCCAAACTCTTCCCGTTGGTGGTGGCTTATTAGTTCCGTACTCCTTATCAGGATCTCCTGTCATAAAACAGCTCATGCAAATGGTTACTATGGTGCCTGGCCAGGGTGAGCGGTTTCAATCAGTGTGCTTCCCCTAAGAATTCCATTATTTGTACTTAGGAATGAGGATAGGTAAAGAGTAACAGGCTCCAGGGATCGCAGAGAACAGGCTTAGTTCTTTCTGGTCAAGGGGACACATGATACCCTACGGTATCATGATGGTCTGGCTATACTCCTGGCCTGAGGTTCACCTCATTCCATTCTCTTTGCTTTCTTTTCTTGACTTTTTCCAGCCCCTCTTATGCTTTTTTTTTCATTAGCTGAATGACATCATATTTCTGCTACTTCGGGGCATTTGTATATTCTTTTCCCCCCATTCTTTTCTCTCCTCAGTTGACTTCTCTGCACCCTTCAGATGTCATCCTCCAACTACCTTCTCCCAAGCATCATTTTGGTGTCGTGAAAAGGGAATAAATTAGCACCAGATAAGTTAAGAAAAGGGCAAAGATTAATTCTGATAAAGATTAAAATACCACTTTTGTTAAGCTGGAAAAGCTAATGTTGGAAAATATAGCCTACTTCTGTGGTTGAGTGAGATTCTTGATATGAAACCCAGAATTAACTAAGCTCACAAGTAGCCCTTGATCTCACAGGATCCCAGGGGTAGACCTGCCTCTGTAAAACTTAAAGCATAATGCCAAAAGCACAAGCAACAAGTAAAACATAGATAAGCTGGACTACATCAAAATAAAAGAACTTTTGGGGACGCCTCTGGTGATCCACTGGTTAAGAATCTGCCTTGCAATGCAGGGGATGTATGTTCTGATTCCTAGCCTGGGAGCTAAGATCCCATAAGCTGCAGGGCAGAGAGACCTGACAGAGCCAAATAAATAAATATACGTAAAGCAAAAACAGAACCAAAAAACTTGTGTGCATCCAAAGACAGTAGCAACAGAGTTAAAAACAATCCATGGAGTGGAGAAATTATGTGCAAATCACATATCTGATAAGGAGTTAATATCCAGAATATATAAAGAATTCCTACAACTCAACAACAGATACCATGATTAAAAAATGGGTAAAGGATTGAATAGACATTTCTGCAGAGAAGACATACAGCTGGTCAATTAGCACGTAAAAAGATGCTGAACATCACTAATAACAATGCAGATCAAAACCGCAATAGGATAACACTTCATATCTATTAGAATGACTATAGTCAAAAGAGAAATCAAGAGTTGGTGAGTTTGTGGGAAAATTGAAATGCTCGTGCTCTGACGGTGGTCATGTAAAATGGTGTAGCCACTGTGTAAAACAACATGAAAGTTCCTCAGAAAATTAAACATAGAATTGCCAGTCCACCCCTCAAAACTTGAAAGCAGGAACTCAGACAGATATTTGCACACCCATATTCAGAGCAGCACTATCTGCACTAGCCAAAAGGGAAAGGCAACCTGAGTATCTCTCGATGGCTGAATGGATAATGAAAATAAGATTTTGTATATCACACACAATGGTATGTTTTTCAGCCTTACAATGAAAGGAAATTCTGACACCTGGCACAACATGGATGAACTTTGAGGATATTATGCTATGGAAAATAGCTAGTCACAAAAAGACAGACACTGTGTGATTTCACTTATATGAGGCATCTAAAGTAGTCAAACTCATAAAGACAGGAAGTGGAATGGTAGTTGCCAGGGTCTAGGGGAGAGGGAAGAATGGGGAGTTATTTAATGGAGACAGAGTTTCAGTTTGGGAAGATGAAGAAGTTTCTGGGGACAGATAATGATGCATGAGAATGTGAAGGTACTAATGCCATTGAATTGGTCATTGAAATGGTGAAAATGGTCCATTTTGACTTAACAATAGTCAAAACAGTAAATTTTGCCTTATGCATATTTTGCCAAAAAGACAGAGAGAAACTTAAGCATGGAAGAACAAGCCAAGCAGATGTTTCTGTGGTGGCTGCCTCCTAAGAGGAAGGAGAAAGAAACAGTGGGCTCAACAAAAGTTCTCTCCCTAACTCACCAGTGGAGAAGGAGGGCAGAGGCCAGGGCTGTTTCATTAACAGAATCCTCTCTGCTTGAGAAGCTACATAGGGCTGGAGAAGTAGCATTTCCCCAACGCATCCTGGAAGGATTTATATTCAGTTTTCTGGGGTTTTTTTGTTGTTTGCATAGTACCCTGTATATTTCTCAAGGGCCTCTTATCTCAAATTATAATTGTACTTCCGTTTGTGTAATCATTTACTACAGTTCAGTTCAGTTCAGTCACACAGGCGTGTCTGAATCTTTGCAACCCCATGGACTGCAGCACATCAGGCCTCCCTGTCCATCACCAACACCTGGAGCTTACTCAAACTCATGTCTGTTGAGTTGGTGATGCCATCCAACCATCCCATCCTCTGTCATCCCCTTCTCCTCTCGCCTTCAATCTTTCCCAGCATCAGGGAATTTTCCAAAGAGTCAGTTCTTTGCATTAGGTGGCCTAAGTATTGGAGTTTCAGGTTCAGCATCAGTCCTTCCAATAAATATTCAGGACTCATTTTCTTTAGGATGGACTGATTGGATCTCCTTGCAGTCCAAGAGATTCTCAAGAGTCTTCTCCAACACCACAGTTCAAAAATATCAATTCTTCAGTTCTCAGCTTTCTTTATAGTCCAACTCTTAACATCAATACATGACTGCTGGATAAACCATAGCTTTGACTAGACAGACCTTTGTTGGCAAAGTAATTCTTTGCTTTTTAATATGCTGTCTAGGTTGGTCATAGCTTTTCTTTCAAGGAGCAAGCGTTTTTTAATTTCATGGCTGCAGTCACCATCTGCAGTGATTTTGGAGCCCCCAAAATAAAGTCTGTCACTGTTTCCATTGTCTCCCCATCTACTTGCCATGAGGTGATGGGACCAGATGCCATGATCTTAGTTTTCTGAATGTTGAGTTTTAAGTCAACTTTTTCACTCTCCTCTTTCACTTCCATCAAGAGGCTCTTTAGTTCTTTTTCGCTTTCTGCCATAAGGGTGGTGTCAGCTGCATATCTGAGGTTATTGATATCTTCCCCAGCACTCTTAATTCCAGCTTGTGCTTTATCTAGCCTGGCATTTCTTATGATGTACTCTGCATTTAAGTTAAATAAGCAGGGTGACAATATATAGCCTTGACGTACTCCTTTCTCTATTTGAAACCAGTCTGTTGTTTCATGTCTAGTTCTAACTGTTGCTTCTTGACTTGCATTACAAATATCTCAGGAGGCAGGGGCAGGTGGTCTGGTATTCCAATCTCATGAAGAATTTTCCACAGTTTGCTGTGATCCACACAGTCAAAGGCTTTGGCGTAGTCAATAAAGCAGAAGTAGATGTTTTTTTGGAACTCTCTTGCTTTTTCAATGGTCCAACGGATGTTGGCAATTTGATTTCTGGTTCCTCTGCCTTTTCTAAATCCAGCTTGAACATCTGGAAATTCTCGGTTCATGTACTGTTGAAGCCTGGCTAGGAGAATTTTGAGCGTTACTTTGCTAGCATGTGAGATGAGTGCAGTTGTGCAGTAGTTTGAACATTCTTTGTCATTTGCTACATAACCCTATTATTAGGTTGAACCATATGAAATTGCTACCCTTGAAGTAAACCACGGTTGATTCTTGGCAATCTCATGTGGTTCAGTACTTGGTAGATAGTAAGCACTAGAAGGTAAAGGCTGGGTCTGATTTTGATAACTCATCCTACATGCGGGGCTCAGCACAGAGCTGCCATAATGTCAGCGCTTAGCAAATTATTATCCTCATAAACATAAGTTACTCTTTACTGACTAAATGGAATGGAGTCCCCATTAGATATTGCAAATTAAAAGATGAAAAGCCTTAATTCTTTAAAAAAAATAGAAATAGAGTGAAATGTCTAATGTTGAGTACTAATGTCATAATATTTAATGGTCAAATATTCGTTACCAGTCATATATCCTGATTTTGTTGCCTTGAGTAGTATAAAGTAATAAAAATAAAATATCACTTTCTAGAATATTTAGGAGAGAATGTTTTCATGAATGATTAAGAGTCCATCTATGATTACTCACTTGCTTTAAGGAATAAATATTCATTTCATCAAAGATTGGGGCTGACCTTCTTGTTCCCCAGCATTCAACTGGATATTAAGTCTCAAGCCAAGATTCAAACCAATCCTGCTGGAATCCATACTCAGATACTTTCCCCTTATATTTTTGCCTTCTCCCATTGTGCCTGTTTTCATTTGAATTCAGTATTGCCTTTTCCTCTATTTTATTTCAGTTGGGCTGATTTTCTTTCAAGCAGAATCTAGAGCTGTGGGGTGTTATTGCAGAGTTGAATTTTTCCCTCTGTCGCTCCTTCTTTTCCTGTTACCTCACCCCATACCCTATTGTTTGGATCCAAAGTTTATTTCTGGAAATGAAATTCCATTTCCACAGTTTTTTTTTTCCCCCTTTCCTATAGTCTATGCAGAGAGGCAGACTAGCATAATGGTTGAAAGTGTAGGCTTTGGGATTAGACAACTTTGGCATGCTAGCTGTGTGACCTTTGGCAAGTTATTCAGGTTCTCTGTGCTTTAGTTTCCTGATTTCTACAATGAGGGCTCAAGGATTTAATAGATACAAAATTCTTAGAACAGATTCTGGAGTGTAGTCAGTATTAATTGTTGTTGTTACTAACGATATAGTGACCATCACTTGAAACTTTGAGTGAAATCTTTCAGAAAGGATTTCTAGGCAATTAGAGACCAAAACCAAAAAGAAATGAAAACAAGAAAAGTCAGTCAACTAAAGTTCCAGAGGTGTTTGTAGAATTGGTTCTAAGATGGAAGAGGCAGGGATCATTTTGAGTCTCAATGACAGGAAAAGGCGGTAGAAATAGAGAGGGAAAAGCTTAGTTATATGTGCTTCTGTGTAGTACAGGGAGGGTCAGTGAGGTGTACTATTTCTCCAGCACTTCAAAGTTGTAGATATTGCTATTAAAATATGGACTCAATTTTAAATAGAGAAAAAAGTGACACCAAATCCAAATTAAAACAGGCGAATGAGAGAACAATGTCTGGGGATCGGGGCTGGAGCAAGCCAACTGAGAGGGAGAAAACACAGGACTTGGCGTGCTGTAGGCATGCAGCAAAAGGTTGTGAGATGAATTTGTTGAATCATAGCAACTTAGCATTTGGGATTTGGAAGCTCAGAGACTGTAGGCAAAAGTTGACATAACCCATCTCTAACAGGGACGTTTCTACCTAGAAAATGAGATGGCACTGAGCCATCAGGTCCAGCTTAAAGATTCCAAGACATCAGAGGGAATGTGGACTCAGTGTGATGCATGGAGAAATCCCTGGACACACAAGAGAGAGGTTGCTCTGCATAACAATATCCCAAATCACCTTGAAGGTACTGAGTGACCCCTGAGTTAGCTTCTTAGTCGTGATAGTGGCAAATGAAGGTAATAATGGTGATCAAGCCATTTCAGTGTGCCAGGCAGTGTTCTAAGCTCTTCAGCTGTACAGACAACCCCGCAAGCCAGGTACCACTCTCAGTCCTGTGTCTTTCAGATGAAATCTACTGTGGCAGCTGAATCCTAAGATGACTCCCGTGATCTTTGCCCCCAGTTAAAATGTCCTGGTCAGTCCTTTCCTCTTTGGTGTA
This sequence comes from Aepyceros melampus, assembly GCA_006408695.1. Taxonomy (NCBI): domain Eukaryota; kingdom Metazoa; phylum Chordata; class Mammalia; order Artiodactyla; family Bovidae; genus Aepyceros; species Aepyceros melampus. The sequence goes on along the minus strand of SJXQ01005940.1, from coordinate 49,071 downwards.
GAAGGACCTATAACTTTCTTCTAGCAGATAAAATATGGCAAAGGTCATGGGTGGGGTATCACTTCCTTGATTAAGCTATGTCATGTGGCGAGGGTGATGGCATGCCACTCCCTCCACTATATTGGTTTATGTATCCGTATCTGTCTATATAGATATTGATGGGTAGAGAGTTACATTTATTCTTATCACTTTGCTGTTAGCTTTAAAGAAGCCCCAAGAGTTCTACAGTTATAAGAAAATGAATTCTGCCAACAATATGAATGCCCTTGGAAGCTGATGCTTCTCCAGTCAAACCTCTAGAAGAGACAGTAGCCAAGTGGACCCTGAGCTAAGCGGCCAGCTAAGCCATGTCCAGGCTTCTGACCCATGGATACTGTGAGATAATGAATGTATGCTGTTTTAGGGTGCTAAGTGTATGGTGATTTGTTATACAGTAATAACAACAACAGCAAAAAAAAAATCAGTACATCTTTTGTCAATAAATTAGAGCAGTTGACCAACTTCTATGATTCAGATAATCCCTCAGTCTCTCAAGACAGCCAAAGCAGAGTAGGACAAATAATGAGTCGAGGCCCGTTCCTTATGTGGAACTACCTTAGTCTGTAAAATTTCTCTACTTTTCCCGTGATGCCTCTGAGATATTTGCCTTAGTTAGTGGCCCATAGCTCTCAGTACTTCACTGTCATACTCTTGCACATAGTCGAACATGTGACTGTTTGTTACTCTCATTGAAACATAAGTTCAGTAATGGCAGGAACTGAATCCAGCATCTTCAGCATTTAGCTCAGAGCATCGGTTACTAAATACTTGTTAAGTGAAAGTACGAATATGTGAATGAGAAAATACTAATGGACACAGTCAGTGAAGGTCTAGTGATTAAAGGTAAGAAAGCTGAAACATTAAGCAACATGCCTAAGATAACTCTGAGACAAGTTGGGACCTGGGATCTGGGATTCTTTACTGCAGTGCCTGCACCTGAACAAACATTTCCTCCTTAAGTAACAGAATAGTTAAATGGTTTCTTTAACAAAGAAACTATTAATATAAGGGACTAGAAATAACTGCACACCCGCAGGTTATTATGGCAGCAAGATGCAGAAAAGTAAAGCCTGCCTGCCACTTCTGAGGGGCCAAGAGCAAAAGCTGGGTACTGAGCGTGGTCCCTGCACACAGCGCTAGCAGGGGGGGTGGGCAGACCGCATAAGTCGGCCCCACCCACTGATTTGCCCCCACCCATCACCCCAATTTAGGAACCAACTCACTCCCCTTGGAGAGCAAGCAAGGCAACTGGTTTACTTGCTTTTGCTCCCAATAAAGCTTTGCCTGAATTTCTTGTCTCTCTTCTTATCAATTCAGCCCACTGGCCAAATCCAGTCTGTCACCCATTTTTGTACAAACCATGGGTGATACAAAAGTTTTTACATTTTTAAATGGTTGGGGAAACCAAAAAGCAATATTTTACAACGTGTGAAAATTATAGGAAGTTCAAATTTCAGTTCCAGTAGTAAAGTTTTATTGGCACACGGCCCTGCCAATTTCTTTACTTGTCTAATGGCTGCTTTTATACCACAGTGGTGGGTGAGTGGTTATAACAAAAACCATATGGTCTGGAAAGCTTACCATGTTTGCTCTTCAGAACTTTGCAGAAGAAGTTGCCTCTGGAGTCAGGCTGTCTGGATTCCAAACCCAGCTCATTTCTGTGCCTTATAATCTTCTTGTTCAGTCACTAAGTCTTGTCTGACTCTTTGTGACACCATGGACTGAAGCATGTCAGGCTTCCCTGTCCTTCACCATCTCCTGGAGCTTGCTCAAACTCATGTCCATTGAGTCAGTGATGCCATCCAACCATCTCATCTTCTGTTGTCCCCTTCTCCTCCTGCCCTCAATCTTTCCCAGCATCAGGGTCTTTTCCAATCAGTTAAAATTTTTTGGATTCTCGAAATAGAGATAAACGATTACCCAACTCTTAACACAGTGTTGAGAATCACTCACAATGCATGTACAATTCTTAAGCACAAAGGAAGCTTCCAGTCAATGTTCATTATCATAATCATCATTCCACTCTGCCATAGGATATCCAGTTCATTATGAAATTTTATCCTGTAGGAGAAATATTCATTTTATTTTAGATGGATGGATGGTGTTTCTATGTCCTTTTTGATTATCATGGTTAAGATTCTGGTGACCAAGGATATCTTCCCTGCATGTCTAGTGGTTAAGAATCTGCCTTACAATGCAGGGGATGTGGGTTCGATCCTGGTCAGGGAACTAAGATCCCACAAGCCTTGAGATCTTATATCTTAAGCCTGCACACCACACCTATTGAGTCTATGTGCCACAATAAAGATCCTGTGTTTTGCAACCAAGATCCAATGCAGCCAAATAAATAAATATTAACCAGAAAGATTCTGGTGACCAGGATGGGTTAACTTTATGCCCACTGAGCCACCATCCACTGCCAGTCCCTGCCAAACAGAACAATACCTTTCCCAAGATTATTTGCATGTGCATGCGTGTGCATTTGTGTGTGTATAATACACATTGCATTTGAGGATGGTATCCTTTTGGTAAAATGCCCTGCTTTGAAAGCCTCATGACAAGACAACATGGGGAATTTGGACCTAGATATGGGGCCAGGTTCTGATCTATAATATATTTGTCCTGGGAGTCAACATTTATATGACTTTTTCCTAGGAGAGAGTGAAAAAGAATTTAAAGTAGTATTATTTATGAATAGTCAGAGTTAAAATATTTTCTACCAGCCTTTCTGGTACCTGAAATCTTCCTATTGCATATTCATTGCTCATTTTAGACTAGAGTATTCTGGTACCTAGTAGGGTGCCAAGGATATTGTAGAAGCATGAAACTGAGCATGATGGTATAAGACTATTGTCATGCTAGAGGGCGGTCCAGTGGAGGGTAAATGCCTCAGAAGAGTTGGAATCTCACCTCCTTTTCTCTCCATGAGGCCCTTGGAGACATATAGAGGGAAGAAGCCAATGGAAGTCATCTATGGACTGTTCTTTGAGAAAATTTCAGTTCAGTTCAGTTCAGTCGCTCAGTTGTGTCCGACTCTTTGTGACCCCATGATTCACAGCACGCCAGGCCTCCCTGTCCATCACCAACTCCCGGAGTTCACTCAGACTCACGTCCATCGAGTCCGTGATGCCATCCAGCCATCTCATCCTCGGTCGTCCCCTTCTCTTCCTGCCCTCAATCCCTCCCAGCATCAGAGTCTTTTCCAAGGAGTCAACTCTTCGCATGAGGTGGCCAAAGTACGGAGTTTCAGCTTTAGCATCATTCCTTCCAAAGAAATCTCAGGGCTGATCTCCTTCAGAATGGACTGGTTGGATCTCCTTGCAGTCCAAGGGACTCTCAAGAGTCTTCTCCAACACCACAGTTCAAAAGCATCAATTCTTCGGTGCTCAGCCTTCTTCACAGTCCAATTCTCACATCCATACATGACCACAGGAAAAATCATAGCCTTGACTAGACAGACCTTAGTCGGGAAAGTATTATCTCTGCTTTTGAATATACTATCTAAGTTGGCCATAACTTTTCTTCCAAGGAGTAAGCGTCTTTTACTTTCATGGCTGCAGTCACCATCTGCAGTGATTTTGGAGCCTCCCAAAATAAAGTCTGATACTGTTTCTACTGTTTCCCCATCTATTTCCCATGAAGTGATGGGACCGGATGCCGTGATCTTCGTTTTCTGAATGTTGAGCTTTAAGCCAACTTTTTCACTCTCCACTTTCACTTTCATCAAGAGGTAACCTAAGTGTAATTGACTTTCAAACTCTGTGAGTTTGAACTCACAGTATACAGTGATTGGTTTTGCTAGTGTTTCATTCCTGTGATTGGTGATCCCAGAGGTAATGTAGCCCCACCAGAGAACCAGATGTCTGTATTTATAGAACTAATTAGCCCCAAGGTTCTTCCGAGTCAGAGTGTTGGGAGTCTAGCCATTAGACTGGATGAGCATGTAGTCAGGTGAGCATGTAGTCAATGGTCTGTCCATCACGCAACTTGTTCAGCGTATAGCACAGTGGTTCTTTTGGTCTTTGGAAATGAAAGTTAATGTCTCCTGGTCATTATACTCTTCTCCAAAAAGGTCCACAGAAGGAAACTTTCGCTGAAGCAATGACCACTGGCTTCCATAAAGAATCCCATCCAAGGACTAGACTCTCACATCTGGAGCTAAAACAGTCAACCACAGAGGCTATAAACTTTAAAATAAAAGATTCCTTGGCCTCAGGCAGGGGGCCATTATAAATCTTGCTGAGAACTTGAAATGCTGGTTAACTCATTATTTGCTGTTCAAGACTCTCCTCTTGCAGTTTTCATCCTTTGTTAAATTTATAATCTCTAAATCCTTAGCCAAGATCCAAGCCTTTAGGGAGGAAGCAGCCAGAAGATTTAAAACTTATCCTGTCCCCAGGGATGTTAATGGTGAAATAGACTCTGGTAATACATTCTTAATTGTCACCATAAATCAACATCGTACAATATGTTAAGTTTGCCCATGCAAATTGCTGGTTGGAGAGGAAAATGCTTAGGAGACAGCTGTAACTTTGATGAGACAAGTGGCCTGCCTCTGAGGATGTGGCCCAATAAACATACTAATTCACTCCCTAAATACCTACCTTTCTGCCATGCTCTTTACCCTCTGATAAAGTACCCCTGGCTGAAGGAAGAAGTGTTGAGTGTTGAAGTTTCATCACACAGAGAGAAGGGCATTCCTGCCTCTGGGCTGTAGTTTTTCACTGAAATCTTCTGTACCTTAGAGATTGTTCCTTTAAAAGTGTCCTCTGGAATATGTCAGCAAGAAGATCCAATAGCAAGGAGATCCCACCAGTTCATTCTAAAGGAAATCAGTCCTGAATATTCACTGGAAGGACTGATGCTGAAGCTGAAACTCCAGTACTTTGGCCACCTGATGCAAAGAACTGACTCATTTGAAAAGACCCTGATGCTGGGAAAGATTGAAGGCAGGAGGAAAAGGGGACAACAGAGGATGAGATGGTTGGATGGCATCACCAACTCGATGGACATAAGTTTGGGTAAACTCTGAGAGTTGGTGATGGACAGGGAGGCCTGGAGTGCTGCGGTTCATGGGGTTGCAGAGTCAGACACGACTGAGTGACTAAACTGTACTGAAGTGGAATGTGTTACCCAGCTTATGCAGTCTTTGAAGGTTTCTACAAGGAAATTCCAATTACTTTTTTCTTTGTGTGCATTTCCTTTCCAATTAATTTATCCATCAAACATTTGCTGCATACCTACTGTACACGCTGATCTTGGCACGCAATTACAGCAGAGAGTAACTAGAAAAGAACCCTATGCTCAGGGGGCTTTATGTTCCAGAGGAGGACAACAGACAACCTATTTTTTTAAACTTTTTATTTATTTTTGGCTGCCTTGGGTTTTCCTTGCTGCATGTGGGCTTTCTCTAGTGGTGAGCCGGGGCTATTCTTTGTTGCGATGTGGGGGCTTCTCATTATGGCAGCTCCCCTTGTTGCATTTTCTAGAGCGTGTGGGCTTCAGTAGTTGTGGTACTCAGGCACAGTAGTTGTGGCCTACGAGCTTAGTTAGGGCTTCCCTCATAGCTCAGTCGGTAAAGCATCTGCCTGCAGTGCAGGAGACCCGGGTTGAATTTCTGGATTGGGAAGATCCCCTGGAGATGGAAATGGCAACCCACTCCAGTATTCTTGCCTGGAGAATCCCATGGATAGAGGAGCCTGGAAGGCTACAGTCCATGGGGTCGCAAGGGTCAGAGATGATTTAGCGACTAAACCACCACCACCACCACCACCACCACCATGAGCTTAGTTGCTCCATGGCACGTGGGATCTTCCTGGACCAGGGATCAAACTTGTTGCCCCTTGAATTGGCAGGCAGGTTCTTAGCTACTGGCTGTTGCTGCTGCTGCCAAGTTGCTTCAGTTGTGTCCGACTCTGTGCAACCTCATAGACAGCAGCCCACCAGGCTCCTCTGTTCCTGGGATTCTCCAGGCAAGAACACTGGAGTGGGTTGCCATTTCCTTCTCCAATGCATGAAAGTGAAAAGTGAAAGTGGGTTGCCATTGCCTTCTCCCTTAACCACTGGACCACCAGGGAAATCTTCAGACAACTTATTTTTATGAATAAAGATATTAGGCTCTTTTGGGTTGGGTGGTTATAGAAGTCTTATCTGAACAGTTCACATCTGAGACCTGCAGGAAAAGAAGCAGCCAGACACAATCCAAGGGAAGAGATATAGAGGCCAAGTTAAAATAAGGGGCCCTAAAGAACGAACTTGGCATATTTGCCTCACAGTGAAAAAGGCAAAAATGGCTGAAGTATCAGTGGAGGGACAGTGCAAAGAAAAGAGATTGAGGAGAAGGGCAGGGGTGAAATCTGGAGGGTTGGCAATGGACAGTATCCTGAGCGTGGAAGGGAGCCCTGTAGATTTTAATGACATGATGTAATTTTAATTTTACATCCAGTGTCTCAGTTGTGCAGAGAATGACCTGTAGCAGGGAAACTATTGAAGCTGGGAGGTCAATGAGAAGATTCTAGCAGTTTCTCAGGTGAGAGATGACAACTAGGATGAGACAGATGGAATGAGGATAGAGCGGATGATGGATTTGAGGAAACGGAAGGCATCAAGAGTGACGTTTTAGTTTTTGGCTGGTGCAGCTGGCTGCCTTTTACTGAAGTGGGCAAGAGACAATTTGTTTTTGCTTGGGGTTTTATCTAGGGGACAGGAACTCAGCAGTTCAGTTCTGGCCTTGTTAAATTTGAAGTGACTAGAAGACATGGAAATCGGACTGCTGAGGCTGCAGGTCATAAATGAGCCTGGAGCCCGAGGGACAAGTAAAGGGACAGAGGGAAAACCATTATGGGTGATTTGAAAGGCTCGCAGCTAAGCGACAGGAAGCTGACAGCTTCCGTTAGCACCGGCTTTATTATTACAGGTGATTAGCTGAGCCCACAGCTGGCAGGGGTATTGAGCAAGTGAGAAAACAGATTGTTGAAAGCCTAAAATTCAAGCAACCCCCACTTGTGTATCTAGGATCTCACTTGTATTCTTTCATGGTGCTTGCTTTATGCAAACTACTAATTTTGTCATTCAATAAGTGTTTCTTGACCACACACCATGTTTAGCTCTTAGAAAAGGAATATAAATAAGAATATATATGTATACTAATATAACTAATACATCAATATGAGAATATATAAGAATATATGATATAATAATGTATATATGATATAGTATATAATATACAACACACACATAAAGCATGTCAAGATGACCCACATGTTTATATACATGTTTGTGCCGTCTTGCGTGAGTGGTAAATGAATAATGCAGGAGACGTGGGTTTGTCCCTGGGTGGGGAAGATCCCCTGGAGGAGGGCATGGCAACCCAGTCCGGTATTCTTGCCTGGAGACTTCCATGGACAGAGGAGCCTGGCAGGCTACAGTCCATGGGGTCACAAAGAGTCAAAAAGGGTTAGACACAACTGAAGCAACTTAGCACACATGCACACAAGCCATTTTGACCTACTTTGTCAACTAAATTGTCGTTGTCTTGCTGCTGCTGCTGCTGCTAAGTCACTTCAGTCGTGTCCAACTCTGTGCGACCCCATAGATGGCAGCCCACCAGGCTCCCCCGTCCCTGGGATTCTCTAGGCAAGAACATTGGAGTGGGTTTCCATTTCCTTCTCCAACGCGTGAAAGTGAAAAGTGAAAGGGAAGTTGCTCAGTCGTCTTAGTGACCCCATGGACTGCAGCCCACCAGGCTCCTCCGTCCATGGGATTTTCCAGGCAAGAGTACTGGAGCGGGGTGCCATCGCCTTCTCCGGTCGTTGTCTTATGGAAGTAGTTTTTTGTTTTAGGGAGTACTTTTATAAGGTTCAGGAGACCAAGATTTTGAGCCCAACTTGCAAGCTTGCCAGGTCTGTATTTTTTAAGTTATCATACAGGAAAAGTAATATTTTGGTATTTCGTTCTATGAACTTTTAACACAAGTGTGTGTATTCATCCAACTACCACCACAATCAGGATACAGAGCATTTTCCATCCCAGAAAATTCCTTGTAGAATCACACTCTCCCCTCACTCCTGAGTCACCTTAGGAGTAAGAGGGAGGGAGTTGGATTAAGTTATTTCTGAATCTCACTCACATTTCAGACTCTGATCTATGAGCCCTGGTGTTTTGTTCATGTGGAAACGGCCACAAAAGGGACATCAGTGGAATAAGAAGAAGCTGAACTTAGGAGAATATATTGAACAGGAGTGGACATGGCCTTAGAGAGAGGAGTGAAAAAAGGGTGATTGAATCTAGGCGCTGCTCAGCTAGAATATATGCTTGTTCCGGTGAAAGGGCTGCATTTATCCCAGTGCTCCATCCAGGAAGCAGGGACTAGAAACACGTGGGCATGCACGGATAGGTGAGGTCAGACATGCTTGAAGACACCCAGATAACTCCAGAAGGAGGAGACCCCAAAGTTATTGAGACAGTTTCTGCCTTTCCTGTGAAATGGGCTCTAAAATTATAGTTCAGTTAAAAAAAATTATGGCATTTCTTGCTCCTCTCTTTTGGACTCTGATTTTTACCCAAGATGAAGAATAACTTAAAGGGAAAACTTAGTTTCTTGTCATTGATCATGAATGTGTTGAGGCAGGAAGTAGAAATATACATAGTTGCCAGGTTGCCAAGTAAACTTTTGAGTCTGAGGGCTGAATGAAGTTACTACAAGGGTCTTCCCATGCATACCTGATGTTCAGAGAAGGGAGAAAGAAAGCAGAATAACCATCTCCCGGCTTGCTGGTGGTGTTGAGCAGACCACATCAAGGACATGTTCGCCAGCCAGCATTTTGGCTTTTTCCTTCACAGGCTCCTTTTCCTGTATAGTATGGCACATTAAACTCAAACAATAACATCTTTCAGGACCCACAATGCATCATTAAATAAGTTAAGGAGCTAATTAAAGGGGGGCCCTGTCTTCCTGCTTTCATTGTACTTAATCACCTGTGCCCCATTTCAGCCAGTGTTTCCCAGCCAGAAATTTGCTCATAAAACGATCTCACATTAGTCTGGCATGTTGGGTTTCATTTCCTCTTATGCAATTATCTATTAGTAATTGGAGAAGGCATTACAGCAGAATAAATAATTGAACATAAATTAAACAGCGTTGGAGTCGCACTTGGGCTGAAGAGAGGTGCACGTGCACATATTTAGTCTTGAGAGTGCAAAGCCTCCTCTGCTGGCAGCTGTCGGCCCTCTTCCAGTGGCATGGCCAAGGGGCGGGGCGTGGTCCTCATTGTTGCACATCCTCTTTTTATAGATGAAACGCAGACCCCGAAATGGTCAGATCATCTGCTGAGATGTTAAAGAAGTTGGTAGCAAAGTCAGGGCATCCCTAGGGAGTTTTAACTGTCTGATAAGGGATTTCACAAGGTGGCCTTTATTTTGGAGAGAAATGTATCACAATCCAGGACCTCCTAGGCTTGGAAACTTTGTGTATCAGCACAGGGGAGCAGAATATTCTCTCTCAGGGAGATTGATTCAATCAAGCTTGCAGACATGGAGAAAACACCCATTTGCCAACATTTTCCTTTGAAAGGAGGAAATATGCCAGCCTGGAGGCAGGGTCTCTGCATTGAATTGCACAGAAAATGCCCTGAATAACTCCAGAGGGTACTGTTCATACTGGGATTATTGCCAAGGGCATGCTTTTATCTCCTGGAAAAGCCTTGTTCCCTAGAAAGCAAGTGGCCACTTGGTTTTACAGATGAAGAAACAAAGGCCAAGATAAATTGGTAATATACTGAAGAAACAGACTGCTCTAGGGGGAGAACTTGGGCTCAAACCCAGGTCTTCTGTTTCCTATCCAGTCTTACCTGTCACTTCACGCAGACTTTTTAGGTTACATCCCATATAATTCCATTTATATAACATTTTTGAAATATTTGGGAAAGGGAGACAAAGTTTAGAGATGAGGAGGGGTGTGGGTAGGGAGTGAGGTGGATGCAATTTTAAAAGGTCAATCTGAAGGATCCTTGAGGTGATGAAAATTATTCGATGGTGGCTACTTGTACCTACATATTTGATAAAATTTATATGACTAAACACACACGTCCACATCCTCCCACAGACAAATGGATATAGATAACAACGTGGAAATCTGAATAAGACCAGTAGATTTTATTACTGTCAATATCCTGGTTATGATACTATACTATAGTTTTGTAAAATGTCACTATTGGGGAAAACCATGCAAAGTGCACACACTGTATTACTACTTACAACTGCCGGCTGCAATTATCTCAGTAAAAATTTCAATTAAAAGGTAAATGAACTAAATTTCTCTGAAGGATCCTTGAGGTGATGAAAATTATTCGATGGTGGCTACTTGTACCTACATATTTGATAAAATTTATATGACTAAACACACACGTCCACATCCTCCCACAGACAAATGGATATAGATAACAACGTGGAAATCTGAATAAGACCAGTAGATTTTATTACTGTCAATATCCTGGTTATGATACTATACTATAGTTTTGTAAAATGTCACTATTGGGGAAAACCATGCAAAGTGCACACACTGTATTACTACTTACAACTGCCAGCTGCAATTATCTCAGTAAAAATTTCAATTAAAAGGTAAATGAACTAAATTTCACTCAGCGTTGGTAAGTCCCAGCGATGTTATGTTTTTCATGTTTGAAATATTTATTTAAAAATTCTTTAAAAACACTGTGATATGTTTGTTATGAAACTTTTCAAACACGTAGAAAAGTAGAAAAGACAGTAAAATGAATACCCATTTAGCTATCACCTAGCACTTGTCAGCATTTTGTCATATTATTCTAGATCATTTTAAAGTAAAAACAAATACATAGATGCTTCACCCCTAATATGCAAATCTGGATCTCCAAAATATAAGATCATTTTCCTGTGGTAACTACGATACCATTATCACACCTAACAAAATTAATTCTTTAGTATCATATTAATATAATACTGACCCATATTCAAACTGCTCTAATTTTCTCAAATTGTATTTTATAATTATCATTATTTAAAGGGCTTTCCTCATAGCTCAGTTGGTAAAGAATCTGCCTGCAATGCAGGAGACCCCAGTTTGATTCCTGGGTCGGGAAGATCTGCTGGAGAAGGGATAAGCTACCCACCCAGTATTCTTGGGCTTCCCTTGTGGCTCAGCTGGTAAAGAATCTGCCTGCAATGTGGGAGCTGCTGCTGCTGCTAAGTTGCTTCAGTCCTGTCTGACTCTGTGTGACCCCATAGACAGCAGCCCACCAGGCTCCCCCGTCCCTGGGATTCTCCAAGCAAGAACACTGGAGTGGGTTGCCATTTCCTTCTCCAGTGCATGAAAGTGAAAAGTGAAAGTGAAGCCATTCACTCGTGTCCTTTTGCGACCCCATGGACTGCAGCCTACCAGGCTCCTCTGTTCATGGGATTTTCCAGGCAAGAGTAATGGAGTAGGGTGCCATTGCCTTCTCCTCAATGTGGGAGACTCAGGATCTAAATAGGAATAATGGGTTACACATGGTTCCTATGTTTCTTACAACCCTTTAAGAGCTAGCATCCATGTTCATACACTGATTACAATATCCTAATAACCCAAGGACTGCCTTGGGATGGCTATATTTTTTGGCAATGGTGCGCCATAAGACAGTCTTATTAATACCATCTTATCTTTGTAGGGTGCTACTTACCCAATGTGTTTATTATCTCATTTGATTCTGTTAGCAACACTGAATGCCCCCGTTTTCTCAGTTCTCACTTGAGATAATATGAGCTTTCAATCAAAATAAGGAATTCATGAGATACTTCTTATTATCCCCTATATACAAATGGAGGGAATTGAATTTTAGAAAGGTAGTGACTTTCCCAAGGTCACCATTAGTGGCAGAACCAGACCTACTGGTTCAGTCATCTTCCTACTGTGTCAAGGACCACACAAGAGGAGAACTGTGACACCCTACACCGAGTTCCACTCAGCAGGCTCTGGGAACCCCACTAACCACTGTGTATTTGTAAGTGTGGGAGGCTTTCTTCTCTCTCTCTTTTTTTAATGTTTATTATTTCATTATAAAATAATATTGTATTTTATAATAATAAAATGATTATTTTATTATTTTGTTTCTAAACAAAACATCTATTTTGTTTAGATTTTTTTTAAATTTTTTAATTGGAGGATAAGCAATTTTGTGTTGGTCTCTGCTGTACAACAAGGCAAATCAGTCATAACAACTATATATCTATCCCCTCCTTCTTGTGCCTCCCTCCCACCTGCCCCTAGTGTTTCTTCTCTGGCTGCCAAAGGCAGAAACAGTACTTACCCAGCGCGACTGGAGGACTGGAGGGTGGGGCTCCATCCCTGCCTCTGCTCTGACCCACTGTATCTGCAGGAGCTGCTGGTCCTCTGCCCACATTCCTCTGGCTCTCACCATTTCCATGGAAATTGGCTTAACTTTGAACTACTGGTACTTGTGTCTCTGCCTGAAGGCTCTCTGTGGTCACCAGATCCCACTTTGCCTCTGGTATTGGGAGGCTGGAAGGACTGGGAGATTAATACCTCAGAGAAGCACCAACCAATGATGACCGAAAGTTGGGGAACAGTACACACCTCTGGTGTCTCCATGGGGTGACTCTGAAATGCATCTTCTACCCTGGTCCCAGGCAGGCCAGGGTGGCTAAGCCCCAGTTGCCCATGGTGGTAACTCATCTCCTAACACATCCTTTGTGTTGGTTTCCTTCCCTTCTCTGTCTCACTTCTCCTTCCCCCAACTCATATGTCCTTGGATCACCTCCTAATAAATCATTTTCACTCTAATCCTTCCTTCCAGAGGAACCCAAGTGAAGATGCTCCCCTAAATCTTTGGCTCGATCCACCAGGAGATGTTTGTTTTCTTGGGCACACAATTCATGTTGACCCACCAACTAAATGGTTTAGAATGAAAAAAAGATTGAGAACCCAGGAGGAAAGGTTTCCTCCCATGCATGAAAGCTGAATGGCCTGGGTTATAGAGAGTTATCAATGGTCAGATCTCACTTGGAAGGCAAATGAGATCCCTAAGGGTAGGGCACCCTTAAAAGATATTTCAACATATCCATTAAGAGAGGCCTATAAATTCTAGGACTGTTATTCTGTTTGGGGAACTTTTCAAGTAAAATATTCCTTTTCTTTTTTTCTTGTAGGAAAAAGAAAGCTTGCATTAGACCTTGCTTTTAATTAACAACATGTAGTTAAACTAATATTGGTTCATTAGGTAGAATGAGAACTTGTGCCGATGGTAAGTTTCAAAGGGAGAAAGTACCAATCTGATACGCGTTGGCCAGAAAGCATCGTTTCTCAAGCAGCTTAGAAGGGGGAAGGCTGGGCAATTTATTTAGATCGTTAACCTTGGGAAATAAAACTAGAGCCCAGAGCTGGGTTTGTAAAAGGCTGCCTTGTCCACTCAGGGGTGCTTTGCTTCCCAGCGGAAAAGGGAAGGTGGTGGAAAAGGCAGGGCATTCGACAGTGTCTTGCTGCCCCTGGGTGGCATGTGTCCCCCGCCAGCATCACCTGCCTCTTGGTGGAGCTGGTTGGGGTTTGCCGTGCATTAGAACACATCCTGTCTGTGCTCAGACGTGCTGCTCTTTCCTTCGTTTGGATGGTTTATGGGCTCAGCTGGTAAAGAAACTGCCTGCCAGTGCAGGAGATGAGGGCCCAATCTTTGGGTCAGGAAGCTCCCCTAGAGAAGGAAATGGCAACCTGCTTCAGTATTCTTGCCTGGCAGATCCCATGGTCAGAGGAGCCTGGTGGGCTACGGTCCATGGGGTCACTGTCTAGACACGAGTGAACACACCCACACACCACATTGGTCTGTCTGTGCAGAAAAACCTCGATAAGGATTTGTGTCCATAGCAACGGGACATCAGTTTGATCATCAGAAATCCCAGGCAGATCTACCCAAAGGGAAAGTAAAGAGTACAGGTAGACTAGCGGTGATCTGGCCTTTCCTGGGGGATGCAGGGTGGCGAGGGTGGCGTGGCAGGTTAGGGGGTGGCTGCAGCTCAGGTTTATCGCTTTATTGGCTCGTGTGCTCAGAATGTTAAAGCCTGACATTTTAAAAGTGTGTTTTTTCAACTTTTGGAAATATTTTATATTTCCTGGAGATTTGCAAAGATGGCACAGATCATTCCTAGATACCCCTCCCCAGGCCCTTCTATTGTTGATAGCTGACATCATCCGGTACCTTTGTCAAAACTAAGAAACCAACGTGAGTGCCTTACCACAGACTTTCTTCAGGCATCTCCAGTTTGTCCAGAAGTCTTTGTGTTTTTCACGTCGTTGTTGTTCAATCATTCAGTCGTGTCCGACTCTTTGTGTCCCCATGGACTGCAGCACACCAGGCTTCCCTGTCCATCACCAACTCCCGGAGCTTTCTCAAACTCATGTCCATTGAGTTGATGATGCCATCCAACAATCTCATCCTCTGTCGTCCGCTTCTCCTCCTGCCTTGAATCTTGCCCAGCATCAGGCTCTTTTCCAGTGAGTCGGCTCTTTGCATCAGGAAGCCAGAGTATCATGACCTTGACAATTTTGAAGAGTACTGGTCTGTCCTTGACTAGGGCTTCTCTGAGTTAGACCGATGTGGAGGGTTTGGAGAAGGACATGGCAGACTGGAATGTCTTCTCATTCCGTCATGTTGAGGGGTCATGCCATCAATGTGACTTGTTACTGGTGAAATTAACCTGGTGCCAGAGTTGGATTTTTAAGTATCTGCTTTCCATTTCCAGGTCAGGGACATGGTGGGTGGGGATGCTGTCTGAGAGTTGAGTCAGACAGCACATTCTCAAAAAGGAGAGGGACATCAGATCTGGGGCAAGGAGGCAAATCTGATGAGAACTAGGAGGATCCCACTCCACTCCTGGCCTTCACAGAGCACTGGAAGCAATTAGACAACAGGACAAGATACGCTAAGTAATCATGTTCCAACATCGGACCCGGAATGTTCACAGACACATTTTGTGTGATACTCAAAAACTGGGAAAACTCAGTGTCTTTCCTCAAGTGAATGGATACATGAGGAGTGGTGGGTTCACCCAATGGAATACTCCTCAGCCTCAGAAATGCAACATGGGGACTCCCAGCATCACTGTGAATGAGGGAAGCCAGGCACAATGGAACACGTACTGTGTTATTCCATTCATGGTAAACCCCAGAGCAGGACTAGTCAGTAGTGACAGGGCTGGCCACAAAGGGGCATGAGAACACTCTTTAGGATGTTATATTTGATGGGATGGTGGGTATATGGGTCTATACGTTTGTCAATGCTCAGCATGGATACAATTTATTGTACATAAATTATACCTTCACAATGCTGATGTAAGAAGAAAGTAAATAAGGATAGAGTCAGGAAAGTAATTTGGAACCCAAGTTTTAGAAAGAGGAGAGGGGATGACAACAGGAGTGGAGGTCAGTATCTGGGAAGGTCAAAGGCAAGATGAAAAGAGGTAAGGAGGGGTTACCGGGAAAAGTTCAGACCAGGAATGTGAACCCCTCCAAGGGTGCTAAAGCCCCACTGCAGGTGGCGTCCGGGGCAGTGACTTATAGACCTGGCCTCCCTAGTTCTGCTTCCTAATCCTAGTCAGGTCTTCCCAGGGTCCTCTCTCACCACACTCGGTATTCAACTTGTCTGTATCCCTGAGTTACTATGGTATTGTTTTGGTCAACTTAAAAATACAAACTAGAAGTACAGATAGAAAATCAAATGGCTATTTACATTTAATTCATTTAGTTTGGATGGCAATTTCAATGTGTATGTAAAAGAATATGTTATTTTAGAGTGTGGCTTTTTTCTCACATGCCCATTTCATGAAACAGTTTCATTTGGACCCTGTGTCTATGTGTGGTGTCTGTGTCTCCACCCAACTTTTCCTCAGTTGCCCAGATCAGTTATTCTGTTGTGAGCACCGCCTTATGCTCACTGTAGTGGGGACCCATTTGTCTCAACACTGGCTGGCCCTGGACATGGCTGACAGGTGGGGGTGGTGGGAGGGGTTAGTTTACCATTGGCTGGTGGCAGATTGAGCACAGCAGGGCTGGAGAGTCTAGCCACCCTCATAGAAGGGTACCTGCTCCCCTCAACTGTATGTAACATATCTTAAAGCATCCTGCAAGAAGGCCCCTCTGGCCAGTAAATGTGGCCAAACTGGTGGTTGCCATAGGGGAGGAAGGTGGGAGGATAGATAAAACAGGCCAACGGAATTTAGAGGTAGAAACATCCAGCTATAAACTAAGTCAGTCATGGAGGTGTAATATACACATAAGGTATATAGTCAATAATATTGTGACAACTTGGTATGGTGACAGGTGGTGACTGGATTTATTGTGGCAATCATTTCATAATGTATAGAAATAGTGAATTGCTATGTTGTATATCTGAAACTAATATAATGTGGTATGTTAATTCTAACTCAAGAAAATTGGCCAGATAGATCACTTTCAGTTTTGGCCACACAGGGAAAGTTTGTACACATGGCCTGTGAAGCCTGAAGCTCTCTTGGCAGCTACTTATAGAATTATTTTCTAAGTTTCCTCTAAAAAGGCCAGGGCCATGGGAAGACCCTAGGGCTCCCTTGTGGCCTGTTAACTTCAGTTCAGTTCAGTTCAGTTCAGTCGCTCAGTCGTGTCCGACTCTTTGCAACCCCATGAATTGCAGCACACCAGGCCTCCCTGTCCATCACCAACTCCCGGAGTTCACTCAGACTCACATCCATCGAGTCCGTGATGCCATCCAGCCATCTCATCCTCGGTCGTCCCCTTCTCCTCCTGCCCCCAATCTCTCCCAGCATCAGGATCTTTTCCAATGAGTCAACTCTTCACATGAGGTGGCCAAAGTACTGGAGTTTCAGCTGTAGCATCATTCTTTCCAAAGAAATCCCAGGGTTGATCTCCTTCAGAATGGACTGGTTATATCTCCTTGCACTCCAAGAGACTCTCAAGAGTCTCCAACACCACAGTTCAAAAGCATCAATTCTTCTGCGCTCAGCCTTCTTCACAGTCCAACTCTCACATCCATACATGACCACAGGAAAAACCATAGCCTTGATTAGACGGACCTTAGTCGGCAAAGTAATGTCTCTGCTTTTGAATATGCTATCTAGGTTGGTCCTAACTTTTCTTCCAAGGAGTAAGCGTCTTTTAATTTCATGGCTGCAGTCACCATCTGCAGTGATTTTGGAGCCCCCCAAAATAAAGTCTGACACTGTTTCTACTGTTTCCCCATCTATTTCCCATGAAGTGATGG
>SJXQ01005940.1:0-30947 GCA_006408695.1 Aepyceros melampus | reverse complement strand
CTAGATGTCCATCAGCAGATGAATGGATAAGAAAGCTGTGGTACATATACACAATGGAGTATTACTCAGCCATTCAAAAGAATACATTTGAATCAGTTTTAATGAGGTGGATGAAACTAGAGCCTATTATAGAGAGTGAAGTAAGCCAGAAAGAAAAACACCCATACAGTATACTAACACATTTATATGGAATTTAGAAAGATGGTAATGATAACCCTGTATGTGAGACAGCAAAAGAGACACAGATGTATAGAACAGTCTTTTGGACTCTGTGGGAGAGGAAGAGGGTGGGATGATTTGGGAGAATGGCATTGAAACATGTATGATATCATATATGAAATGAATCACCAGTCCAGGTTTGATGCATGGTACAGGATGCTTGGGGCTGGTGCACGGGGACAACCCAGAGGGATGGTACGGGGAGGGAGGTAGGAGGGGCATTTATGATGGGGAACACTTGTATATCTGTGGCAGATTCATGTTGATGTATGGCAAAACCAATACAATATTGTAAAGTAATTAACCTCCAATTAAAATAAATAAATTTATATTAAAAAAACTAAATAGAACTCACAAGCCATAATTTAAAAATAAATAAATAAATAAAAATGCTTGGCCAAAACCCTTAAAAAAAAAAAAAAGAAGAATTACATTAAACTTTTATTCAGAAACCATGCAAGCAAGAAGAGAGTAGAGTGAAATATTTAAAGGTTGGAAAGAAAAAAATAGCTCACCTATCCTGAATTCAGTGTCCAGTGAAATTGTCCTTCAAAACTGAAGGAGAAATAAAGACTTCCTCAGACAAACAAAAACCATAGAATCTGTTGTCAGTAGACTTGCCCTACAAGGAATGTTAAGAGAAATTCTTTTGGTGGTATAGACAGAGACTCAGATTTGCATGAAGGAAAGAAAGCATTAGAGAAGGAATAAATGACAGTTAAAAAAAACTTTAAAAAATTCTTAACTAATTTAAAAGATAACTTCAAAATTATATAGCAACAATGTATGGGATGATTATATTTTATGAATAAGCAAGATGCATGACAGCAGTGTTGTAAAGGATGGGAGAGAGAAATTGAGGACACTCTGTTTTACTCTGCTACCCATGAAGTTGTATAGAGTTATTTGAAAGTGGACTTAGATAGTTGCAGAAGTATACAACAAACCTTAAGGCAGTCATACACAATACACACAAAAAATGAACATGAAAGGATAACATCAAAGTTTGTGAGATGCAGCAAAAGCAGTGCTTAGAGGAAATTTGAAACATTGAGTTCATATACTAGAACTGAAATAAGATATAAAATCAATCATCTAAATTACTGCCTTAAGAAACAAGAGAATGAAAATCAATGTAAACCTAAAACAAGAAAAGAAATAAAAATTAGAGCATAAACTAATGGAATTGAAACATGAATATTATAAATAAAACCAAAAGCTAGTTCTTTATAGATAACAGTAGAATTGATAAATCTCTACCCAGGCTAATTAAGAAAAATAGAAGACTAATCACTGATAGAAATGTAGGAAGGCCCATTGCTACTGATTCTGTGATATTAACATATAATAAAAATATAATGAGCAACTCTGTGCCCACAAATGTGATAACTCAGATGAACCAATTCTTTGAAAGACATCTACCAAAATTACACAAATAGATAGACCATCTGAACAGGCCTATGTCTATGAAAGGAAGTGAGTCAACAGCCAATAATCTTACAAAAAAGTATAAGGCCTAGTTGGTGTCACTGATGAATTCTACCGAATTCTACTGAATTTTTCCTAAGAAAGGCAGACTGCAACACACAACACCTCATTTGAGTGTGTACAAAGTCTTGTATGCTTGACTTCCCTGTGTTCTCCTACAAATATTTGTTGAGAGCTTATTTGGTCTACCAAACATTTGAGAAAGAAGTGATACCTATTATCTATAACATTATCCAGAGAATTGAAACAGAGTGTATACTGCATAACTCATTCTATGAGGTTAGCATTAGCATCCTAATGTCAAAACTAAAAAAAGACATTACAAGAAACTACAAATCAACATCTTACATGAACACAGATGCAAAGATCCTCAACAAAATATTGGTAAATATAATCCAACAATGCAAAAAATATTATGCAGGAGCACTAGCTTGGGATAAGATGGATGACAGAGGATGAGATGGTTGGAGGGCATCACCAACTTGATGGACATGAATTTGAACAAGCTCTGGGAATTGGTGATGGACAGGGACGCCTGGCGTGTTGCAGTCCATGGGTCGCAAAAAGGTGAACATGAGTTTTATTTTCCCCCTTTTTCCTCCACGTGTTCCTTTCAGAGAAGTTAGAAAATATAAGTAAAAAAATATTTTATTCACCCATATCACCATTTAAAAATAACCACTGTTAATATTTTTATGGCTGTACTTTCTGACTTTTCCTTATGTTCACATCTTAGCTTCATCATTTAGTATATGATCTTGGACAGGTAACTCAACCTTTGTGAATAAGTTTTATCTTCAAAATGATGATAATACTTTTCTTCATTGAACTGTTATGAAGTTTAAATGAAATAGTGCATTTTAAGTATTTAGAATAGTGCCTGGTACTAGCTTATAAACTTAAATGTGCTCATAGTCTTTGATATGCTGATTATCCTTCTAAATATTTACTTATATCAGTTCCGCCACCCTCCCCATAATGCACAAATATTGAAAACAATCTGGATATCCAGCAACAACAGAGTAAAAAAAAAAGTGATGAAAACCACTCAGCATGAAAAAGCACAAACTAGTCATAAGCTCAACAATATGGCTGATCTCTAAAGCATTTTTGCTAAGTGAAAGGAGTCAGAGGCAAAGGACTACGTAATATGTAATCCCATTTCTATGAAGTTTAAGAAGGAGCAAAACTAAAGTGGTGAAATCAGAAGAGCAGTTACACTGGGGATGGGGTTAGCCTAGAAATGGCATGAAGAAAATTACTGGGCTGTATTTCAGCTGGAGTGATAGTTATATAGATGTGTACGTTTGACATAATGCTTCTAATTCCACTCCTAAAATTGGTTCTTCAGTTTTGTGTGAGAATTGTCCTTCAATTTTTTAAAAAGTCTTCATCCTCACATAATGCTCGACTGTCATGCTGTCTCCAGCCGTGTGTCTGTCATTGCCATATCCAGTTAACAGCTTGTGGAAATCACCCTGTTCCCTTCATCTGCACTGCCGCCTCATGTATTCAGACCACGATTTTCTCTCATATAATTTATCCAACTATCTCTTAATTAAGATCATTGCCCTCAACTTAGCTGAATGGGATTTTTTTTTTTTTTAGTGTAAAACAAATCACATCGGGTTATTACTTAAAAATCCTCCAAGGACTGTCAAATCTTGAGACAAGTTTCGATCTCTTTCTGTGTCTTTCTGGGGACCACTTGACCCGGGCCCCCACGTCCCACTTTACTCTCATCTTCTAGTATTTATCCACTAGAATGTTCAGTCCCAGATATGAGAAATGTTTTTAGTTTAATTTCAAACTCCTTGTCCCCTCTTTTTTTTTTTTTTAACGAGGAGCTTCTGTAGGATAGGAAGCACAGTGTATACCTGGCTCTAAGGCAGAATGTGAAAAGAAATAACCAGGGTCAGCTGGAGTCAATCCCGTTTCTTGATTCCAGTTCTTCCCCCATGCTTTTTCTTTGACATGGAGCAATTCTATTTTCCTCTTACTTGGCTAGTCCTACTAGACCATCTGGTTTAAACTGAATTCGCTTTTTGTTCTAGGAAGCTGTCGCTAACCACGTATTCTGTTCAGGACATAAATGCTACCATATTATCCTGTTCTTCTCACTGTGTACTTAATTACTTATTTGTCCATATCTATTTCTAGACTCTATAAATATATGATTTGAAGGATCATATCTGTCTTGTTTATACTAACATCCATAACATTTGCAACAATCCCTGGTCCATAGTTGGGTCTCAGTAAATATATAATTATTACTGTCATTTAATAATTGAATGAAAAAACGAATGATGAGCAAAATGAAGAATGAGCAAATGTTATATTCTTGCCCTTTTTTAAAACAGAAACTCTATAAAATAGCCACTTAAAGATTAGTTGGATAACATTTGTAAAACTATAGTAAAAATTTTCACACACAGAAGTTTCATGGATGCTTAAGTTTGCCATCATTTGTGTCAGTTGTTAACAAAAACCCCTGCCCAGTATAGGGCAAACTGAGTGAGTGAATAAAACTCAGTTGTGTCCAGCTCTTTGTGACCCCATGGACTTTAGCCCACCAGACTCCTCTGTCTATGGAATTCTCCAGGCAAGAATATTGGAGTGGCTTTCCAGCCCTCCTCCAGGGGATCTTCCCAACCCAAGGATTAAACCTGGATCTCCTGCATTGCAAGCAGACTCTTTACTGTCTGAGTCCCCAGGGAAGCCCGTAGGACAAAACAGTCATGACAATTTCTACTGATAATTTCTGATATATTAAATATATTGTGAGAAGGTTAAAACTGGCCTGTTCTTATGTAAATAAGACATAGGTTCTCCTATTACAATAGCTGTTAAATAGTTTAAAAGGAAAATAAACAGTTTATAAGTCAGTCTCCCAAAGGAAACTCAAAAGAAGCAACATAGTTAATATCCTCTTATAAACCATGTCAGTTTTTAATTAAAATAAAATTCTCAGTAGGTAATGTGGGATATAATTCATGGCACTTCTCAGGTAATACAAGGAATCACAAATATCTGATGATAACTATCTAAATTATTTCTGGTAAATTTATAGCCATATTAGGATTTCTCATTACTTGTTAAACCCTCACTATTGCCCTGGTTGAAGCCTGGAAAAACCATCAGGCATAAAAACATCTGATAGATAAAGTTTTAAAACAGTTAACTTTTTTTTTGCTATCTAAATATTTTCAAATCATTTTTACTGCAATAGGTTATAATGCTATTAGCCATCATTTACCACATGTTATATATCAGCTAATGTTCAGTTCCTGAGCACTGAGAGGTCTTGTTTCATATTTATGAAAATGAATGCTAGAAATATGTCTATAATTTATTATTGAAAAATGAACATATTATTCAAAAGCATACTGACTACATTTCTGATCATTTAAAATGATAGATATGCTGTGTACATGTAGGAAACCCTAGGCAGATTCCTCACCAAAATGTTGACAATGACTATGTATTAGTTTAAAAATAATATTTACAGTGTTACAAAAGGCATTTTATGATGATCACACATTACTTTATTCATCAGTAAAACCTCTTTTCTCTACACATATCTTCACTTTGAAGAGATATAATAGACTTTTATCATATTTATAATCTTTCCTCTATTTCCAGCTACATAAGAGAAGCCTCCTATTTTTCAAGCTTTATGGATTCAGAGGGTTTTTTTTTTTCTATAGTTTTTATGTCTCAATAATGATATTTTACCAGAATCAGAAGGAATGAGAATGACTCAATGAAAGATAAATGAATCATTTTAAATGGAATAAATTGTAATTCTATTTTGACTCTAATCTCGTCTTCTCATATAAACAAATTAGTTTAGTTGTAAAATATATTGGATCAAGATGTCCCAACATAGGCTAAGAACGTAATCATTAATCACATTTCTTTACTCTTAAAAGTTGGAATGTACTTAAGAGATTGTTTAAAAACAGTATTGTCACAGCAACTACACCAGAAACTGAATGCTTTCAACATGAGAATTTCCCAGTTTTGAGACAGACAATACAAAATCACTCCATCTGAAGTCTACTCAACAATTTATGAAGCTGAAACTTGAGAGTACAGCTTGCAGATAACATATTCTGGTATGCTCAACAAAATCTGTGAACTTCAAGTTCAGGTATTCCACTGCAGTCATCTAGAGATTTTCTTCTTGCTTATACCTGTGTTTAAAATTGTACAGCTTTCATGTTCATGCTTCTCCAGGTTTTAGGGCAAATTTGGAGATCATTTTGAGAAACTATTTGGAACTTATTCCTACAGGCTGTCTTCTCACAAGAGTACAATGGTACCATATGTTCAATGATGTATGTTGACACAATTACTAAATGAAATATTATCTAAAGCAAGTGAAGTCTCTGTTCAACCATTTAAATAATTTCTGCACTTTAGATGTTGACAAGAGAGCTTCATTCTTCTTTACTGACTCTTCCAATTCGTGTCAAACAAATATTTGAAACAAGTGTTCCTTGAGAAAGAACAACCAGAAAACATGCTATTTCTACGATTGGTGACTAACTGTGCTCACTTTCTTATGAAAAGGCCCCTTGTACAAATAAATTTCTTGAAGGTAATTTGCCTTAGGAAACCTGATCCAGTGAAAGACAGGTCCCAGGTTCAGATGACAAGAGCAAGTGAAACTTTTAAATCCACCGTCATGGTTATTTTCTAGATTCCTTGGACCTGTTATGCACTTTGATTCTGTGTTTTACGTTAGCAACACTGCTGAGAACCATGCGGTGTGCTGTCTCCTCTTCTATCCACTCAGGACACTTTGTCTTAGAACTAAAAATGGTATACGAGAATATCTTGTCTTACAGCTAAGGGTTATAAATGAAAGGAGGTGGTGGGGTGACACTATATTTGTATTTTTTATTTACAGTATTCAAACAAATAGGTTTCATTCTTTTTGAAAATTTGGAATTTACTTTTAATACTGGAAATTGAATGTTTTGCAAATTTGTTCAAAATATTGTGTTCTAAAAGACAGTGATATTTTTTGATTCACCTTTGAACCAGCACAGAGGGCTTTCTTCAGAAATGTCTATGGACAGGAAGGAAAGTTTGTTTGACTTCTATCAAGGATAAACAGTAAAAAAACCTTTTTCATCATAGGGTGACACTATATTTGTATTTTTTATTTACAGTATTCAAACAAATAGGTTTCATTCTTTTTGAAAATTTGGAATTTACTTTTAATACTGGAAATTGAATGTTTTGCAAATTTGTTCAAAATATTGTGTTCTAAAAGACAGTGATATTTTTTGATTCACCTTTGAACCAGCACAGAGGGCTTTCTTCAGAAATGTCTATGGACAGGAAGGAAAGTTTGTTTGACTTCTATCAAGGATAAACAGTAAAAAAACCTTTTTCATCATGTATAAATATTTATTTCTCCTCAAGTAAATTGTTCTTCTAAAAGGAATAAGATAGAGAAGAATGATAAATTACTCCAACAATTTGGACAAGAAAATGTCTCTCTCTTGACAATCTTTCTCCAAATTGGTCTAAGGATACAATGAACATTCTTTGATAATCATAGTATACCACAAATTAATATTATATCATTATATATATAATTTAAAAGACTTATTATAGTATAATTCCATTTATGTCTCTCCTATTTTTTGAGCTATATTGTCATTAGTTTTACTACTATATATGTTCCAAACACCACATACATTATTATTATTTGTGAAAATAATCAATTTACTTTTAAAAAATTTTAAGAAAAGAAATAATATTCATCATTCCTTCCTATATATAAAGATTTCAATTCTGAAGTCATTTACCTTTAGTCAGAAAACTTTATTTAGCCATATTTGAGTGTATATCTATTGTAGTGCTATCAACTTTTCTTTACTGGAAAATGTCTCTTCTTTTACCTTGAAATTTTAGATATTTTTCCTGGATATAGAATTTTTCTTTCAGAATTACTGTTATTTCATTATCTTTTGATTTACACTATTTCTAAAAAAAGATACAGGCAATATTTAATGTCCTTGTTCCACTGGACACAATTTCCTCTCATTATCAACAGTTTGACTATGATGTACCAGATGTATTTTTTTAATGCTGTTTTGGGTTCACTGAGTGTCTTGTATTTTAATTGCTCTTTTTGATCAAATTTGGAATAAGTACAGCCAGTATTTCTTTAAAGATTCTTTTCTACAACCTTTCTCTTCTCCTGAGACTTTGATTACATGTATGTTATACCATTTGATGCTGTCATATTGGCCACTGAGTCTCTATTATATTTTTCAGTCAGCCTGCTCATTGTATTTTGGTTTGGTTACTGTTGACTTCTTTTTATGTAACTGACCATTTCTTTTTTGTGTGCAACCTGTTGTTAGTTTAATGCAATGAATTTTTGATTTCAGATATTGGGTTTTTTTTTTCAGTTTTACATTTTTCATTTGTTCTTTACCGTTCTGTATATTTTCTGAAATTTTCTATTGCCTCACCAGTTCTACCCACATTTTCCTCCAATTCCTTTAACAGGTTTATCATAATTATATTAAAGTCCTGACTGCTAATCTGAAATCTGGATCACATGCAGTTTTATTTTTAGTGAATTATATTTTCTTCTTTCTTCACATATCTGGGTTGTTTTTTTTTTCTATAGTTGACCTTATGCACTCTAGAGAATCTGGAATCTGTTATTGTCTTCTGAAAAGTGCTGTATTTTGTAAAAGCAGGCAGTTAAACTACATGCCATTTACTTGATCTGTGAAAGAATTATTTGTAGGCTTTCTTAAAGTGGTCAGTTTTTTTTTTTTTTTTTTGTCTTTTAGTAAACTCTTTAGTCTTTGGATGCAGTATTTTTTTTTAATTAGTTAATTTTTTATTGTGCTATGACATACCTAATATAAAGTTTACCATCTTAACCACTTTTTTTCTCATTATCTTTCCATTTCATACATAACAGTGTATGTCAATCCTAATCTCCCAATTCACGGATACAGTTTTTATTCAGATGTTACCCTTAGGTTGTTTCAGTGGAGACTCTGAGATATTTACCAATTCCCTCAAAGTGTTGAGATTCACATGGCAAGCCTATCTCTCCAGCAGAGGCAGCTGCTAATATCTAACACAAGTCTTTCAGCCTTCCAGATGTTCTTTTCACAAGTTAATTTTTTATTGTGCTATGACATACCTAATATAAAGTTTACCATCTTAACCACTTTTTTTCTCATTATCTTTCCATTTCATACATAACAGTGTATGTCAATCCTAATCTCCCAATTCACGGATACAGTTTTTATTCAGATGTTACCCTTAGGTTGTTTCAGTGGAGACTCTGAGATATTTACCAATTCCCTCAAAGTGTTGAGATTCACATGGCAAGCCTATCTCTCCAGCAGAGGCAGCTGCTAATATCTAACACAAGTCTTTCAGCCTTCCAGATGTTCTTTTCACTAAATGGGCCTATTGATATCTTATTGTGGACTTCCCTCATAGCTTAGTTGGTAAAGAATCTGCCTGCAATGCAGGAGACCCAGGTTTGATTCCTAGGTTGGAAGATCCCCTGGAGAAGGAAATGGCAACCCACTCCAGTGTTCTTGCCTGGAGAATCCCATGGGCAGAGGAGCCTGGTGGGCTACGGTCCATGGGGTCACAAGAGTCAGACACAACTTAGCGACCAAACCACCACTACCATAGTTTGGGGTTCAGTGATTTGAGAGGGGTTTATAAGCACAGTTTCTGTGGTTCTTTCCTTTCTGAGATTCTTCCCCGACATTCTGTTCATTCGTAGGTCATGAATCTTATTGTCTGACTCCTTAAACCAATAAGACAGCAGGGCTTTCTTTCTCGCTTGAGTTCTGTCAAAGACATGTCATGTAGACTTAAGAGTTCCCTCAGGGGAAAAATCACATAAATGGGGTTCTTATACAGAATTTTTCTACTCTTCCAGGGTTAAACCTCCTCCAGTTTGCACTTGCTTCTGTTACTCTCTAGTTACTTTAAGTATATACATATTGTATTTTGCTCATAGTTTATAATCACTAGCAGCAGATGAGTTCATCCATTATATGTTTTTCTATCATTGCTAGAAGCCAGAAGCTTTCATCACTTTTATTTTCTTTATTTTCAAATTATTAGTGAACTAAGACATTTAAAATATTACTAAAATTAAATTCATTTGCATGCAAATCACCTCTTAATTATGTGACTGTTGGTACAACAAATGAATAAGAGCTTCAGAAGTTAGCTATGCCATTATTTTAAAGCATATCAGTCATTATGCAATAAGCATACTAAAATTTACACAAACAGATACTTGAAAGATGGCAATCAAGAATCCCAAGTCATATTTATCCAAGTATTTAATGAAGTTGCTAACATTTTTCTGATGTCTCTTGGCACCACTCTGGAATTTTAACTCTATAATTGTTCAGGTTAATTTGACTATTTAAGGCAGCACTAAATGTCTTGAAAAAGGATCTATATACTTATTCAACATAAATGATTATCCCTAAGGACATCTCACATTCATAAAATATAGTTTGCAAATAAACTTCACATATGTTTACATGGTCTAATTCTCTTAACCACCCTCTAAGGTAGCATGCCAGTATCTCCATTTTATAGACTATAAAATTAGAATATTAAAGGGATTATGGTGACTATCCAGAAAAGAAAAACCAAACACACAGATAGCAGGTGATGGAGCCAAGACTTGGACTCTGATATTCTGCCTTCCAATAAAACTTTGTTTCTAATAATCCATCAGTCTTCTTAATTGGATCCCTTCTAATTCTGCTTTGGATCTCAATGCCATTCTTTGTATAAATCAAATAGAATACTTTGTGTAATCCTTTTATAATACAGAGTGATACAGGATATTTGATGCTAACTTTTAGTTTGAAACTAGCTACCTTGGTGAGAAATAAAATAAAGAAAAGATTATGGAGATGTAAAGTTTGACACAGCTCAGATTAGAATCTGGGAATCCCAATTACTAAATGTTCCATTGGATCATGCTTGGCACAGTTAAAGAGATGCATTCTAGCTCATTGTTTTCTATTACTCATGTTTATATCTTAAAATCTTGATCAACTTTATATTTAAAATCTTAATACAAACAATTCTTTGCATTTGGGCAGGAAGTTTTTTGTAGGAAAGAAGTCGATAACTGCAAACTTGGAAGTAAAAATGTTAGACAAAAATCTGTCTCTCTTAGCATCC
Organism: Aepyceros melampus; assembly: GCA_006408695.1. Taxonomy (NCBI): domain Eukaryota; kingdom Metazoa; phylum Chordata; class Mammalia; order Artiodactyla; family Bovidae; genus Aepyceros; species Aepyceros melampus. The sequence continues at coordinate 20,018 of SJXQ01005940.1, read as the reverse complement.
AGTGTCTTTTATCAGGCCTGAAACTGAGTTTAAAAATTACTTGCTAACTGCATTTTATCTCTGAAATCTAGAACTAGTCTCATTTGTCCTGTGGGGAAAGAAAGAAGATGAACATCATTCAGTTTTTTATTTACAAGTCTCATTAATTTAACCACACATGAAAATTAAACTATTTTTTTAACTTCTAGCTCTGAAAATAAAACTTCAACCTCTCAAGCCCTGTGCAATGTGCAGCATTTTGGTGATACTATTGATTATTATAGGCATCTCCTTCTAGGTGACTTTTTGAATTTTTCCACCTGAGAATCTATTTGGCTTAAGAAATTTGCTTCCTGAGGATCTATTTAGCTTTTCCGTTCTCTATACTATAATTACACCCTTACTTTGATTATTAAATACCCTGTGAAGAAAATGGAGCTGATTCTGAAAAGCTCTTAGTTTGCTAATACACTGAAAGCTTGTGATTGTAGAGGAAGCTCTTTGAAAAGCTATCATGTGACTCTTGTTACCAGGAAACCATATTCCTACATTAAATCTCTCATACAGCCATTGCTCAATATAGACATATATAAATATGCTATACATACATATGCATATGCATATCCCAAACTTTGGACATATACAAAAAACAAGTTAAAATAAGATCTAGCCTTACAGAGATGTGGTTTTACAAATCTAGTTGGACTGAAAAGCAAGTCACTTTTGAGATTTAAAACGGTCAGATGATTCATCTTACATCTTAGATTCTTGATCTTAGAAATATACAGAATGGAAATTAAAAGAATAAAACAACCTAAATTTGAGACCTTCCACTTTCTGTTTCTTCTGTATTGAAAATATGTGTGGAGGATAGTGAAGAGAGACATTTGGTTCAATTGTCAAAGCTGAATTTAGATATATTAAAGATTTACAAATTTTCTTTTAAAGAGTAAGAAAGACACACACACACACACACACACACACACACACACATATATCTCAATGTAGTCAGTTTCCTGAAACTTAAAAAATGTTATAGCCCATTCAGACAAATTTTTCTTCTATTACCACCCTTTTTGTAAAATTACAGAAAGATGCCTTTTGCAAATTGATATAGTGGTTAGGTGCATCAACCCAGAAAACTTCCTTTTGTTGAGGACTTTTCCTAAAATTAAACCTGACATGGAGTAATATTAAAATGGAGAATCATTTTGACCCAGTGGCCAGAAGGACCACTGAATTTCTTGGGACCAGAAGGAAAGCTCTTAGGAGCTATCTCAAAGAGCAAAATGGTTACTAGTTCAAATATACTTGAAGAAAGTGTGTTAGACTGGTGTGAATGTTGTTGTTCCGTCACTCAGTTGTGTCTGACTCTTTGTGACCCCATGGACTGCAATACACCAGACAATTTTGTCCTTCACTATCTCCCAGAGTTTGTTCAAATTCATGTCCTTTGAGTCGGTGATGCCATCTAATTATATCATCCTCTGTCCCCTTTCTCCTCCTGCCCTCAGTCTTTCCCAACATCAGGGTCTTTTCCAATGAGTCAGTTCTTCACATCATGTGACTAAAATACTGGAGTTTTAGCTTCTAATGAATATTCAGGGTTGGTTTCCTTCAGGATTGACTGGTTTGATCTCCATGTTGTCCAAGGAACTCTCAAGAGTCTTCTCCAGCATCACAGTTCAAAAGCATCAATTCTTTTTTTTCTTTTACTTTATTTTACTTTACAATACTATATTGGTTTTGCCATACATCAACATGAATCCACCACGGGTGTACATGAGTTCCCAATCCTGAACCCCTCTCCCACCTCCTTCCCCATACCATCTCTCTGGGTCATCCCAGTGCACTAGCCCTGCGCATTTTGTATCATGCATATCTATTTCCAGTTTTTTAAGGAATATCCACACTGTTCTCCATAGTGCTGTACTAGTTTGCATTCCCACCAACAGTGTAAGAGGGTTCCCTTTTCTCCACACCCTCTCTAGCATTTATAAAAGCATAAATTCTTTGTCACTCAACCTTCTTTATGGTCCAACTTTCATATTTGTACATGACTACTGGAAAAACCATAGCTTTGCCTATATGGTCCTTTGTAGGCAAACTGATATCTCTACATTGAAAATGCGCTGTCTACTGGTGGAATATAAAAACCTAAAACCATTGTGAAGAACTCATCAGAAGCGAAGAACTGACTCATTTGAAAAGACCCCGATGCTGGGAAAGATTGAAGGCAGGAGAAGAAGAGGATGACAGAGGATGAGATGATTGGATGGCATCACTGACTCAATGGACATAAGCTCTGGGAGTTGGTGATGGACAGGGAAGCCTGGCGTGCTGCAGTCCATGGGGGTCGCAAAGAGTCAGACACGACTGAACAACTGAACTGAACTGATCAATAGCCGAAAAGTAATCAGCAATGAAATTGCTCTTTTACTTCATAATCTTATGTCTAGAGATTTACCTTTAAAATACATTCAGGAAAACAAAACTAAGCAAATATTTACAGAGATGTTAATTGCAGCAATATTTCTAGTAGCAAAATGTTTATTTCTCATTTATAAAACTTGGTTGAATAAAATATGTTAATTCTGCACAAATGGACAGGTTAGCAGATGTAGTAAAAAGGGAAATGATCTTCTGATCAATAGCCGAAAAGTAATCAGCAATGAAATTGCTCTTTTACTTCATAATCTTATGTCTAGAGATTTACCTTTAAAATACATTCAGGAAAACAAAACTAAGCAAATATTTACAGAGATGTTAATTGCAGCAATATTTCTAGTAGCAAAATGTTTATTTCTCATTTATAAAACTTGGTTGAATAAAATATGTTAATTCTGCACAAATGGACAGGTTAGCAGATGTAGTAAAAAGGGAAATGATCTCTATGAATCAATCACATGTTATTTTCAGGATATATCATGAAGTGAAAGAAACAGATTTGGAAAATATATTAGTTGTAAGACTTATTTTTAATGAAGGTAATAAAATATTTATACATATTTAAAAAAACAAATGCAGAAAGGAACAATCAGACAGTAAAAAAATGGTTATACAGAGGGAGTAGTAATAATTAGGTGAAAATAAATGGGTTTGGAATCAAACTCTTCTAATTATATGTTTTCACACTGAATTGAAAGTATTAGTCACTCAGTCATGTTTGACTCTGTAAATCCATGGACTATATCCCACAATCCTCTGTCCATGGAATTCTCTAAGCAAGAATACTCGAATGGGTTGCTCTTTCCTTCTCCAGGGTATCTTCCTGACCCAAGGATTGAATCCAGGTCTCCTGCATTGTAGGCAGATTCCTTACCACTGAGCCCACCATGGAAGCCCCATGTTTTGAACTATATAAACAATTTACTGTAAACTGTGTAAATAATTTAAATGTTTAAAGATAAATTAAGTCAAAAAGAGTAAAAAAGAAGCAAACACCTACATGAAAAACAAATAGAAACAAAAGAATGAAACATAGTAATATTGGTAAGTAAATGAAATATTTGATCCTTGATTGGATCACAGATTGAAAAGAAACAGAAAATAGGCATTATTGGAACGATAGGAAAAATTTGGATATGGACTTATTTTCAATTTCAAGAGAATGAGGCTTGCATAAATTGAAATTAATTTAAATGACATCTAAGAATTAAAATTGCTAAGGAATGGTGGGCTGATTTGTCATTATTGAAAACAGAACACATTTTTTTTCTTTTTATTTTATATAGGTGATTATGGGCTTCCCTGGGGCTCAGATGGTAAAAAATATGGCAACAATGAAGGAAACCCAGGTTTGATCCCTGAATTGGGAAGATCTCCTGGAGAAAGGAAAGTCAATCCTCTCCAGTATTCTTGCCTAGAGAATTCCATGGACAGAGGAGTCTGGCAGACTATAGTCCATGGAGTAGCAAAGAGTTGGACATGACTGAGCAACTAACACACACACACACACACACTTATGGGCTTTCCAGGTGGCTCTCTTGTAAAGAATCCACCTGCCAATGCAGGAGACTTGGTCCAATCCCTGAGTTGGGAGGATCCCCTGGAGAAGGAAGTGGCAACTCACTCCAGTATTCTTGCCTGGGAAGTCCCATGGACAGAGGAACTTGGTGGGCTGCGGTCCATAGGGTTGCAAGGAGTCAAACACAACTTAGCAACTAAAACAATAACAACAGGCAAACTTATACACTAATCAATCCAACCCCAGATCTGTAATTCACAAAAAAATTCTTAATTCTCTTTAAAATATTTCATAGAAATATTAGAGTAAGAACTTACCTTTACTTAACATATTTACTTTGAAAATATTTGGACATTAAAACCCATTTCTTTCTGTATGTGTATGAAAACAATATGCTCTCTACATATTATAGGAAAAACAGAGCAGGCCTTTCTGTGTTTAGGTAGCCAGTAAGACAGAATTCAGGCATTAGTATGGTTTAATTTTTTTCATTTTAATTTAACTGTGAGAGAAGAAAAAGGTAATTATNACTTACCTTTACTTAACATATTTACTTTGAAAATATTTGGACATTAAAACCCATTTCTTTCTGTATGTGTATGAAAACAATATGCTCTCTACATATTATAGGAAAAACAGAGCAGGCCTTTCTGTGTTTAGGTAGCCAGTAAGACAGAATTCAGGCATTAGTATGGTTTAATTTTTTTCATTTTAATTTAACTGTGAGAGAAGAAAAAGGTAATTATTTTCCTGTTATTTTCCCCATACGTTCCCCACACCCATCCAAGTGTAAGGAAAACCAGTTCTGCCCAGTAAAGTTGGTGGCATTAATTATTGCTGTGTCACTTTCAGCTGCTATAAGAAGCTCTATGCAGTGATGGCTGGCTGCCAGCCAAAGGGCAGTCTTCCCTCTCCTTGGCCTTTCTCATTCTTCTCTCATTAGCTGCAAATGAAATTGTCACATATATTTTTATAAGGGGACTTTTTCATGAGAACCTAACTCATTCAATATTATATCTGGCCTGAAATTCTAGCATCACATGCTCCTATGTATTTCAAGAAACTTTATTTTTAGCTTGTCTCTTTTTGTGCCCTGTCAGCACTTAGGGCTTTCCTCTTTCTGTAGCTAGGTGGTTAGGAAAGGCTAAAAAGACAGATCTTTTCAGAAAGAAGAGTCTCATGAAACTTGAGATAACTATTTCTCTTGCTCCGCCAAATATTTATGTAGCAGCATAAAAATGAGCATTGTTCAACTGGGGTTCTTTCCCTTTCCGTTAGCACCAAAGGTCAACACTTTCTTTTATGGATTTTGTTTGAATATATGTTTACACTCATGAAATCCAGATTTTTGTTTCTGTCCCTTCATCTTTCAAAATGCTCCAGCAACGTAGTTCTGATATTCTGAATAAAAGTTCTGCTAGACTTTAGTGATAATGCTATCCCTGAAATTGGCAGGTTCTCTTGAGTAACACCATGTCATTCTTACTTTTTGAAAATATTTTGTCAAATTGATTGACATACCCTAGAAATATAAATTACTTGTAGGCTTATTAAGGGGGAGGGCATGGTAAGGAAAATAATTTACCAAGGTCAGTGCAAAAAATAGTTTTGTTACTACTTTTGGAAATTGATTTGATTTGAGCCTAGTTTTTTAGTTTAAGGAAGAAGCTAGGTTCTCACACTCCACTTTCTCTGTACCTTCCTTGGTCTGAAAGACAAACCCCAGAGTCTCTGATTAGCAACTCTGAAGTGAGAAGATTCGAGATATTCACTGGCAGTGCTCCTTGGTGAAAATAATTAAGAGAAATTGAAAGAATATTGAAGATCACATTGTTTATTTTTCAGTGTGATCCAAAGAATTAATGGAAGTAAACATTAGAAATATGAATTACCATCTATCCATCATAGATACATGAATGTTCATGTTCATGTTTATGAACAATGAGCAATATGTCTCTTTCCCTGAAAATATTTTTTTCTGTAGTGAAAATTATTTTACTGGCTTCTCAGATCTAGATTCTGAGGCACTTTAATATGCTTCAAAAATTCAAGTTTGACCACCACTATGAATTATGTGAGGGACAGTTTAAATAGCTCATTTTATATTTGTTAGTTCATTTTGTATTGGTATACATTGAACACTTTTCATTACTTGCAATTATTTGCTTTTACTAGAGAAAGAGAGTGCCAAGCTTAAAGCCTAACTAGGTTGTTACCAGTAGTACATACAGTACCTCATTAGGTTTTGAAAACATTATTTTTATGTTATTGCATTTATTTTAAAATTATCTTCCATTTATGGAAATGTTACTATCCTCTTTTTATATGTATTTAAGTTTAGGAAGGGAGTCATTTTAAAGAAAATAGTGATAATAATGTATATGAAGTGTGAACATCGTGAGACTGTAAAGGTAATATTCGAGAAATAGGGATGATAAACCTAGATTAAACATGTGGTCTGAGCTCCTAGTCCATCAGTAACCATAAATTTGCCTCAATCTTAATCAGACTTTTTAGTTTGTTTTCTCTGGTTATACACAGCTTCTTGCCTTGGTGAGAAAATTGGTGGACAGATATGATTAGAGAATAGGGCTCTAATTGTAGCCTATGCCTTAGTAGTGTGATGATCTAGCTGGGCAAGGTAAATAATCTGATTATGATTAGTTGGTAACCCACATGGTTCAAAGAAACTAAACCACCCTCAAACCTGTAAAAATCAAATGAAAAGTTGGCTGAGGAACAGATTAGAAAAAATTACATAATCTAGAGAAGCGATCATGATTAAATCTAAAGAATCAGCCAGAAAACTTGTTTGGAATTTCATGCCTATGGCCTATTCTGAATAATGAACTAGAATTTGTAGTGGTGGATCCTCTAAAAATGAGTTGGAAGCAAATTACTACAGACATATGATCTTGACAATATGTTCCTGAAATATATTGGGATTAATGCAATCTATAATTTATTCCAGAGAAAAAAGGCTTGTTTTAGATCAAAAGAAAGAAAAAGAACATAGGAATTAGATGATCAAGAAATGAATCTTAGATATAATACATATAAATATCTAAGTTATATTTATATTTCTTTTATTGGTTAGTATTGTTAAAACACTATATTGATAAGAAGTTGAACTATTTGGTTTTGTCTTTTTTGTTATGTTACTCTATCTATTGATGAAAGAACAACATTTATAAATTCTGAACAAGACAGTGATTTCTTCTATTTCCTTTCCAAAAGTTCAGTCATATGGAATATTTCTAGTCATCATAACCATTTAAATAAAATATTTGCTGAAAATACTTTTCTGAATGATTGGAAGAGTGGAATGAAAACAGGTCACCATTAGTAAGAGTAGACCATCTCCATGCTAATGATTTGGATAAAAAGCTTAATTTATTGTCAAATATAAAAGAATATAAGACATGGGATCCCCATCCACCCAGCCAAAATGCCATGCAAAACTCTTGTTTTCTAATCATAAAATACATGCATGTTTGTGCTGTGCTTACTCACTCAGTCATGTCCGACTCTGTGACCCCATGTACTGTAAACCGCCAGGCTCCTCTGTTCATGAGATTTGCCAGGCAAGAATGCTGAGTGAGTAGCCATTCCCTTCTCCAGGGAATCTTTCTGACCCAGGGATTGAATCTGTGTCTCCTACCTTGCAGGCAGATTCTTTACCACCTGAGCCACCAGGAAAGCCCGACATAAATTTTTGCAAAACTCTTGTTTTCTAATCATAAAATACATGCATGTTTGTGCTGTGCTTAGTCACTCAGTCATGTCCGACTCTGTGACCCCATGTACTGTAAACCGCCAGGCTCCTCTGTTCATGAGATTTGCTAGGCAAGAATACTGGAGTGAGTAGCCATTCCCTTCTCCAGGGAATCTTTCCAACCCAGGGATTGAACCTGTGTCTCCTACCTTTCAGGCAGATTCTTTACCACCTGAGCCACCAGGAAAGCCCGACATAAATTTACACATACATATTAAAATATTTTAAAATATAGCTTTGCTGTTGTTGTTTAGTCAGTAAGTCGTGTCTGACTCTGTGATCGTATGGACTGTAGCCCGTCAAGCTCCTCTATCCATGGGACTTTCTAAGCAAGAACACTGGAATGAATTGCCATTTCCTACTCAAGTCTCTGGTGTCTCCTGCATTGGCAGGTGGATTCTTTATCACTGAGCCAACAGGGAAGCCCAAAAGACAGCTTATACACTTACATAAAAGAGAAGGTTGTTTAGAATCAAAATAATTTTTAAGAGAAAAATAAAATAGAGGATCTGTTCAGAAATTAGGTTGGTTGAGTATAGAAGGGAAATTATGACTATGTTACTAGTGCTGTCTACGGTCTACTAAAGAAAGAGAAAACTTGGCATTATATAACACTTAATCTCATTAAGAGAATCCTTGAACTTGATTTAATGACTTCCTCCATCTCATTTCTCATAAGAGAAAAAAATAGAAAGAAATTAGCCTTTTACACAATTAGACCACATGATGTCATGACTACACATAAATTACAGATATGCTTATGGAATAAGATCTTCAGGAATCTTATGATTATAAAATAGAGTATAATACAGTCATTCCACCATAAGTCAGCCATATAACATATCTAGATTTTTTTTAACTTCCTCCTTTATAAGAAGCAGCAATGGAGAAATAGATCTTAGACAAATAACATGAAAGCGAGCTTTACCATTATAGATTTTTTGTTTATTGTTTATTCATTTATTTTTGTTCCTGGATGCTGGAAAGCACGTTTGAAAAGGCAGTGGTTACTTGATCTGCTATGAAATTTTGGAAGTGGTAGAAACTATAAATTCTTTAATATTGTTTGAGTGCTGCAACAACTGTATCTTTAAAGCCCTATGTGAGATACACACTCTGAAAATAGAAATTTTAATACTGTTTTCAGAAAATATCTTTATTTCTTTCGATTAGTTGCAGGAAGGTCCAAGCTCTTATGTTCATACTTTATATTTGTAAAAAAGAAATAAATTCAGACAGTGGCTTTTAATTCAGTTCTACCAAATTCAAGTGTTGTTTTTTTTTTTAACCTTTAACACTTTTTGAAGTTAATTGAGTACCAGGGAATAAAATGAAGCAGAAAGTCCTTATATTCTACCTTAAATCACCCTTGATATTAAATTAGGGTTTAAGAACCCTCACCAGTTATTTTCACTCTTTACTGTACTGACTGTGCTTTTTAAAAAACAGACAGTACTCAACTAACTTTAAGGCATTACAGACTAATTAAAGAAGGGAGATTTACAACAGTGAACAAAGTCAAGAACTTTAAAAGTTATATGCGTCAGTGTTAGCTCAAGCAGTGTGTGCACAGGAGATGTAAGAAAAGGAAAATGATTTTTGTGAATTAGAAAAGGTAAAATGTGAGTTCTATTGTGATGGAGCAGTTACAATGTTAATTCAAGAGCAGGTGGGAAAACTATATAGTCAAGGGAATGGAGACACTACACAAACTTTACAAATGAAAAGGAGTTCAGCTTTATTGGTAACTACTGCTGTTCCTCTTTAAAAGTTGAGAAAATTGAAGCATAAAAATTTAGTAAATTTGTCAAGATCACACATCTTGACACAGTAAGTGGCACTATGTGAATTTCAAACTGTCAACAGGACTTTGCCAATAGGGAGTCCAAGGTTTGCCCAGAGGAGCAGCGAGAGACTAATATGAATAGAAAGGGTCAGGTCTCTTCTAAAACTCTCTTCCTCCTACTCACTTCTACCTCTCAGTTCTGGGTTCCTTTATTTCCACTTCAATATTCTCTCCTTTGAAATTTATTTCTCATTCTAGAATTTTCTCAAAATAGAATTCTTATCTTTAACTAGATTTCAGAATTCTCCAGCCACTGCCTGAGAAACATCAAAAATGCTTTTCTCCTACTGAACTTTTTTGTTTCTGCCTCATTCAGAGAGTTTCTCTGAGAATTAAGGACAAAGAGCAAGTGAAGAGCTGCAGACGCAGCTGGACTGGCTAATTACCATTTCAAAGGAATTCAGTGGGAGGATTTTTGTCCCCCAAGTTCAGAGCTCAACTGTTTCATAGCTGTAATCATAGTAGCTTACACACGGAACCATAGAAATTGCTCACTATAGATGTCTACCTTTCTGTCACATTCTGTTCTGTCTTCCTTCTATGTACCTCTCCCTTGCGTTTTCATTATAGTCTTTAAATATTCTTTCTCTCAATCTCTCATCTTGTTATATTTGTTTTTCCTCTTTACATTTTATCATTTCCTTTCTCCCTCAAAAATATCTTCTTGTATTTATTAAAATGCAAACTATTTTAATTATTTACTAAAAATGATCTTTAAAAACTTTAAACATGGCCTAAAATTTTATCTCTCAGAAAGAATTTATCTACAAGGATTTATCTTGGAACTCCATCCTGTTAAACGGAACTATATTAAAATTTTTGAGTTTATTTGAACAAAAATCAATTTGAATCAAGCAACAGCCAATATAGCAGACGGAAAGGAGCTCCTAAGAGCTATACCAAATGAAGGGCTTTTACGGGCAGAAGGGAGCAGGAACAAGGAATTTTCAGGAGACGAAAAAGCAGATTGGTTGTTGAAGGTTACTTTCCTTTAGGGGACGGCAGAGATCTGTCAGGCAGATTGCCTAACTAGTGCTGCCAGGCCATTCCTCACTGATTGATTTGAGATGTCATTTTTGGGAGAGCCAAAACTGTGATTAAGTCTCAGCTTTGTGACAAGGCACTTAGCAGAAATGACTACATTTGGGGCTTACTGTCTTTTTTTTTCTTTAACAATCTCCAATACCCTTTTTTCAGCATTTCAATCTCCTATCAAAAAAAAAAAAATCTTACTTTTCCTTCTTTATGAGTAATATTTGGAACTTTTTTTTAAAATTCATTTATTTTTTCAGTTGAAGGATAAATGCTTTACAGAATTTTGTTGGTTTCTACCAAACTTCAACATGAATCAGCCTGCCTGGGTGCAAAAGCCCTCTCTCCCCTGTAAAATCTCTCTGTGCTGTGCTTAGTCACTCTACTTTTTGTGGTCCTAAGGACGTAGCCCGCCAGGCTCCTCTGTCCATGGGATTCTCCTGGCAAGAATACTGGAGTGGGTTGCCATGCACTCCTCCAGAAGACCTTCCCAACCCAGGGATCAAACCCAGGTCCCCCACATTGCAGGCAGATTCTTTACTGTCTGAGCCACCAGGGAAGCCCTCAACTCTTATTTAAAAGTTTCGAAAACTCTAATATATCTACATTCATTCTATCATTTGAATAACTATTTGGCTTTCAGTGTTTTTCCCTAGCATGGGACTTTCATTTCATGTTACACTATATTTGCATACTCACAAAGCATTCCTACAATTGTGAAATAACCAGTGATGAATGCAACAGACGATTCGCTGCAAGATTTCTCAAAGCCTTTAATGTAGTAATCTGCATTGTGAATTCTCTTTAATTATTTTTTAAAAAATTAAATTAAAAACTTTTCTTCCAATTTTATTAAGATATAATTGATATACAGGGCTTTCTACTGTGGTGCAGTGGTAAAGGATCTGATTCCCAATACAAAAGAGAGATAAGGGTTTGATTCCTGGGTCAGGAAGATCCCCTGGAAGAGGAAATGGCAACTCAGCTCAGTATTCTTGCCTGGAAAAATTCCAAGGGCTGAGAAGACTGGAGGGCTTCAGTCCACAAGGTCCCAGAGGGTAGGATAGAACTCAGTGGCTGAACACACATGGATACACAAAATTGACACGTAGCACTGTACCCATATAAATTTAAGGTGTCAGATTCATGAATTGACTGACACACAACATGGAATGCTTATCATAGAATGTTTAGGGAACATTCATCATCTCATATAGGGTATATATCTACAATGTTGTACATTACATCTCTAGTACTTATCTATCTTACAACTGGGAAGCTTGTACTTTTTAACTGTCTTCATCCAGTTCACTCTCGCCCTAGCCCATACCTCTGGTAACCTCAAATCTGATTTCTTTTTCTTTGAGTTTGTTTGTTTTTGAATTATAATTTACTTACAACACTATGTTTGTTTCTATTATACAATATATAATATAATATAATGATTTCATATTTCTGCACATTTCAAAATGATCACCAGGTAATTCTAGTCATGCCAGCATACAAACATATTATGTAATTATTGACTGTATTCCTCACACTGTATGTTTCAAACACATGACTCATTTATTGTGCACCTGAAAGTTCATATTCCTAATTTCTTTCATCTATTTATTTCTTCTCCTTACTCCTGTTCCCTCTGGCAACCACTTATCTGCTCTCATATCTATAGCTCTGCTACTGTTTCATTATGTTTGTTCATTTATTTTGTTTTTTAGATTCCATATATGAATGGAATCATACAGTGTTTGTTTTTCTCTCTCTGACTTTTTAAGCTTAGTGTAATACTGTTTCAGTTCAGTTCAGTAGCTCAGTTGTGTCCGATTCTTTGCGACCCCATGGACTGCAGCACACCAGGCTTCCCTGTCCATCACCAACTCCCAGAACTTACTCAAACTCATGTCCATCAAGTCAGTAATGCCATCCAACCATCTCATCCTCTGTCATCCCCTTCTCCTCCTGCCTTCAATCTTTCCTAGCATCAGAATCTTTTCAAGGAGTCAGTTATTTGCATCAGGTGGCCAAAGTTTTGGAGCTTCAGCTTCAGCATCGGTCCTTCCAATGAATATTCAGGACTGATTTCCTTTAGGATAGACTGGTTGGATCTCCTTGCTGTCCAAGGGACTCTCAACAGTATTCTCCAACACCACAGTTCAAAAGCATCAATTCTTGGGTGTTCAGCTTTCTTTATAGTCCAACTCACATCCATACATGACTATGGAAAAACCATAGCTTTGACTAGATGGACCTCTGTTGGCAAAGTAACGTCTCTGCTTTTAAATATGCTGTCTAGATTGGTCATAATTTTCCTTCCAAGGAACAAGCGTCTTTTAATTTCATGGCTGCAATCACCATCCACAGTGATTTTGGAGCCCAGAAAAATAAAGTCAGACACTGTTTCCACTATTTCCCCATCTATTTGACATGAAGTGTTGGAACCGAATGCCATGATCTTAATTTTCTGTATATTGAGTTTAAGCCAACTTTTTCACTCTGCTCTTTCATTTTCATCAAGAAGCTCTTTAGTTCTCCTTTGCTTTCTGCCATTAGGGTGGTATCATCTACGCATCTGAGATTATTGATATTTCTCCCAGCAATCTTGATTCCAGTTTGTGCTTCCTCCAGCCCAATATTTCACAAGATGTATTCTGCGTATAAATTTAATAAGCAGGGTGACAATATACAGCCTTGACGTACTCCTTTGCCATTTAGGCTCATCCATATTGTTGAAAATGACAAGATTTCATTTTCTTTATAGCTGAGTAATACTCCATTGTATACATATATGCCACATCTTCTTTTACATGTATCCATTAATGGTTACTTAGGTTGTTTCCCTATCTTGGCTATTATAAATAATGTGCAATAAACATGGGGGTTTGAATACAGATTTTCTGATTAATATTTTTGTTTTCTTTAGATAAATACCTAGGTGTGGAATGTCTGGATCATATGGTAGTTCTACTTTTAATTATTTGAAGACTCTCCATATTTTTTCCATACACCAATTTATATTCCCACCAATAATTGAGAGGATTCCTTTTTCTCCACATTCTGCTAACACTTGCTATTTTTTGTCTTTTTGATAATAGCAGTTCTGACAGCTGGGAGGTGATTGCTTACTGTGGTTTTGATTTATGTTTGATGATTAGTGATGTTGAGCATCTTTTCATGTGCCTGTTGACCTATGTCTTCTTTAGAAAAATATCAATTCAAATATTTAAAAATCATGTGGTTTTTTGATGTTGAGTTGTGTTAGTTACCTGTATATTTTGAATGTTAATTCCTTATCAGATATACCATTTGCAAATATTTCCTCCCATTCAGTAGGGCTTTTCATTTTGTTGATAGTTTCTATCATTGTACAAAACTCTTTAATTCTTTCTTTTTCATGACAGAACTGGTATTCCACACACATAGTGTGGCAAATATCATTGCATTTCTATATGTGTGTGTATTTATGTAGTCAAAACAAAAATCTCTATAAACAGTATTTCCTTTTTTTGCATAATAAAGCAAAAAAGTGTGAGTGAGTGATAGTTTCTCAGGCACGCCTGACTCTTTGCAACCCCATGGACTGCAGCCTGCCAGGCTCCTCTGTTCACGGAAATCTCCCTGCAAGATTACTGGAGTGGGTTACCATTTCCATTAACTCTCTATCAGAAAAAATATTGAATCTAAAATAAGAAGAGTATATTGATATTCTTGTGTGGCCTAGAAGTACCTTAGAGAATCTATTCTAGGTTTCATGCTCATTGGTTTTTACATTAAGAGTTAAAATACAGATTTGGGTTATAAACAGAACTGACATACTAATAAAAATAGAATGGTCCATGTCTATTTTTCCCAGATAACTTGAAAGGAAATTTCACATGGTAAAGATTTTGAGATATAATTTAGACAGTGTAAAGAGTAACATTGATCTATTAATAATTGGTACATCTGACTCTTAAAGTTTGGCAATTATCTTTGTGCCACCTGATGTCTTTTTTCCAAAATGGAATTAAAATCTGACAACCATGTGTTCTCAATATAAACACAGATACATGCAGGAATACACAAGGATTATAACAAGATTGCTTTATTGCCTTCTGCTAGGTCTGCATCAACTGAACATTAAATTTTTTGAAGTTGGCAATTTAAATGGAAAAGCCATAAAAATTGTGTTGAAAATAATATTTCTCTAATCTATGAGTCACTGATGATAAGACATTATTTCTTTTAGGTACCCTGATAGTGGTTATTTAGATTTTCTCATTCCTGAAAAGAAATTATGTTTCTCTAATTATAAACTTGGTTGTGTGTTTGCGAGGTTTAAACAGAGTGTTAATAAATGTGCTGTATTCAAAATTTGTCATCTTTCAAATCAATTTAAGCTTCCCCTTGAAAGTAGGGGTCTACTCATACCTTTCCACTTTGGATTGTCAATCCACATTTAAACTGACCTTTGCCAAAACTAGTTAAGGTATTTTAATCTTCAGAAATAAACATTAAGCATAGTATATGTTGGGATGCTGACTTAATTTTTGAAACTTCAACAACACCAGTGACGTCTTTGCAATTAATACAGAATCAAGCTTTCTTCAAAGGGCTTCAAATGGGCAGGATGGGAAAGTCTGCAAAGACCTTCCAAGGTGGAAATTAGAAAATTAATAGAGGTGACCATGGATTCAAGAGATTATATTTCTGTTTTCTTTATTTGCTCCTCTCCTAGCTCCTACTGGGAAATCCCACACAAGGGATGTTAATCAAAACTCCACCAGAAATTGCCTCAATCTTTTCATGATGACTCATCAACGAAAAGTCTAATGTGTGGAATGAAGTTTGAGAACTTGAGTTAAATTGAGAAAGTCCATCTCAGAGCTGAGAAAGGGGTAGAAATTTTCCTTAACATTAGTCTCTCATTTGATACTAACATTCTAGATTCACATCAGAGATTTATATCTTATGGAAACCAATATATTTTGAAAGCTTTAACTCCCTTTCCCCCTCCTTCACAGAACCGTTTCAACAGGGGCATGAAGTATCATTTCTATTGTAAGAGAGGTCACATTGCACCAGGGAGTTTTTAGAGAAGCTGGCCTGTGTCATTCTAAATTTAGTAAGAAAATCCCACTCTGCACAAACATTTGGTCTAATAATTGCCTGAGTCTCAGGCTTTGTTACAGAAGCTTATGAAAACAAATGTAACTCTCTACCACAGCAATAGCCAAGTACCCTTGAGCATCTCTAGACCTTGTTTAATTGACGCTTTTCCCAGCAAAGCACCTGCTCCTTAAACATGCAAAATTCCAGCCATATCCACACATAATAATCAGGCTGCAAAAGAGGAAAGAGTAGAGAGAGACCCCAAGGCAGCATGAGTTCTGTACAGAACCTAAAATCTGGCATTTCTGCCAGAACCAGATATAAAGGATTCCTTTGACAATAATAATTGGGACTAGCTGCTGAACTGTGTTCCCTTGAAAATGTTTCAAAGTTGCCTTCAATGGGAAGAAATACATGATGTTAGTAAGCTTCAAATGATAATGAGACTATTTTGTAGAGAATAATGTTAAGAACTGTACCATGAAAAACAGATAGCGATTATGAATCAGGAGACTGCATAATGAATCACATGAAAAAAATTGTTTTGTCCTTCCTGCTTGCCTTGTTTTTATGTGAGTTTGTTTCTGCCATGTAAGAATTGGAAGGGTTTCACTCAGTTGGAAGATCTGAACAACCTAAATGTTCATCAGTGGGTAAATGGATAAATAATTTGTGATAACCACAGACAAGAATGTTATTCATTCATCAGAAAGATGGAAATCTTGTCATCTGTGACAAAATGAATGGATCTTGAGGACATTGTGCTAAGTGAAATAAGCCAAACAGGGAAAGACAAATGCTGTGTGATCTTGTATATGAAGTCTAAAAACAATGAATTTATAGAAACAGAGAGTGGAATGGTGGTTGCCAGTGATTGAGGGGTGGAGAAAATAGGAAATGTTGGTCATCTTCTAGTCATGAGATGGGTAATTATAGCATTGTTAGTATAGTTAGGCTTCTCTGGTGGCTCAGAGGTTAAAGCGTCTGCCTGCAACACAGGAGACCTGGGTTCAATCCTTGGGTCGGGAAGATCCCCTGGAGAAGGAAATGGCAACCCACTCCAGTATTGTTGCCTGGAGAATCCCATGGACGGAGGACTACAGTCCACGGGGTCATAACAATACTGTATCGTATACTTTAATTGAATACTTACAATACAAATAGAACTGTAATGTTCTCACCATAACAATAACAATAAAATGGTAATTGAGGGGAAGAATGTGTTAACCAACGTTACTGTGGTAAACATTTTGCAATATATATGCTATATTGAATCATCACATTGTACAACTTACAGAACTGTCAACTTTATCTCAATAAAGCTGAAAAATACAAGTATTTTTTTAAATTGGAGGACCTGATGATAGTGAGCCAAACATTTCTTAGTGTCAACAAAGAACTGAAGCTTACATCACCCAAATCCTTGTACTTGGTCTGTTTTGCATGTCACTTGGCATCAAAGTTTGCCAATCCCGCTCTAAAGGAAGTTTGAGATAGAAAAACTGCCATCGGTTTTCAGGCATCAAAGGGTGTATAAAGAGACCTCTAGGAGAGGAATCAAGAAACATCAGTTTTTAGGTCATTGTAATTTATCACTACTTCTGCATATAATGAGCTCAGAAATACATGCTATACAACTAATGTGAGTATATGAACATTAGGAGGCTCATAGTCAGGAATGATACAGGCACTGTGAATCCATGAACTGAATCCTCACCGTGAATTTCCACCTGCATGCATCTACTCTAACTTAAGGAAAAGCCTGGGGACTTTGGGAAGGCTCCTGGGTTTGGCATACAGTATAATGATCTGTCTGTGTTATAGTTTGTCTCTCGAAACAAGCAGGTATTTCTCTTCACTGAGATCGTATGTCAAAAGATTTTAAGCCAATAATTACTGTCAGTGATATAGAAACACTTAATATGTGAAAATTATATAAATAAGCTTTAATAACATTTTACAACCTGGTAGCTCAGACAGTAAAGGATCCATCTGCAATGGAGGAGATCTGGCTGGGTTTGATCCCTGGGCTGGTAGGATCTCCTGGAGGAGGGCATGGCAATCCACCCCAGTATTCTTGCCTGGAGAATCCCCATGAATGGAGGAGCCTGGCGGGCAACACTCCATGGGGTTGCAAAGAGTTGTATATTACTGAACGACTAAGCACAAATATGCATTAACTCCTTCCTTTTTAAAAACAACTCTAAAAACAGTAGCCAATTCTTCTAGGTCTTTGTTAATAGATTTTTGCATTTTCTCCATTTGGTTTTCAAGGTTTTTGATCATCTTACTATCATTATTCTGAATTCTTTTTCAGGGAATTTTCCTCTTTCTTCATTTATTTGGACTTCTGTGTTTCTAATTCGTTGCTTCATTTGTGCAGTATTTTTCTGCCTTTTCATTTTTTTTTTAAAGTTATTGTGTTTTAGGTTTCCTTTTCCTAGGCTTCAAAGAAAGTTGAATTCTTTCCTTGAAAAAGGTTGAATTCTTTCTTCCTTTTGGTTTTCTGCCCTCCTAAGGTTGGTCAAGTGGTTTGTGTGAGATTCAAATAGTGTGAGGTTTGTGCTGAGTTTTTATTTGTTTGTTTATTTTTCCTCTGACGGGCAAGGTTGAGTGAGGTGGTACTCCTGTCTGCTGATGATTTGGTTTGTATTTTTGTTTTGTTTATTGTTTAGATGAAGCATCCTGCATGGGGTGCTACTGGTGGTTGGGTGATGCTGGGTCTTGTATTCAAGTGGTTTCCTTTGTGTGAGTTCTTACTATTTGATACTCCCTAGGGTTAGTTCTCTGGTGGTCTGGGGTCTTGGAATCAGTGCTCCCACACCAAAAGCTCAGGGTTTGATCTCTGGTCATGGGCGAATATGCCACAAGTAGTTTGTTATGGCATTAAGGGAGAGTAAAACAAATATGTAAAAACAAGAAACCAAAGTTGAACATCAGACCAATGGCAGCTATAAAACCAGGCAACTAATAATTAAAATAATGGAATATACACATATACACTCATGAGCAAAGTGAAAAAGGTCCAATAAAAATAAAGTACAGTAGATTGACCTGGTGAACAAAGGAAATAAAAAATTATATTTACCAGTTCAGGACAAAATTAACTTCAACACAAACTGGAAAACAAACTGAAGCAAGGTGCCAAGTGAGGAATAAAGCAACGAAAACAAAACTAACAAATATGTTGATAGGAAAAGCAAGAAAGGGAAGAAAGAAAGAATAGATATGCAAAGTTAAACAGAGGTAGATGAAGAAGATTTATATACATGAAAGATTAACTGCAAAGAGAAAAGAACAGTAGGAAGGCAAACAAAAGAATAAATGTGAAAAATTTTAATAGGTTTAAAAATTTTAAATTATAAAAAAGAGAAAAGAGAAAAAATGGAAGAAGAATGAAAAATGGGGGGGGGGGGGAAGGAAAACTTCCACATTCCTGGATAGGAAGAATCAAAATTGTGAAAATGACTATAGTACCAAATGGAATCTACAGGTTCAATTTGATCCCTATCAAATTACCAATGGCATTTTTCACAGAACTGGAACAAAAAAGTTCACAATTCATATGGAAACACAAAGGATCCCAAATAGCCAAAGCAGTCTTGAGAAAGAAGAATGAAGCTGAAGGAATCAAACTTCCTGATTTCAGGTTATACTACAAAGCTACAGTCATCAAGACGGTATGGTGCTGACACAAAAGTAGACCAATGGAACAAGATAGAAAGCCCAGAAATAAACCCATGCACTTATGGGTACCTTATTTTTGAAATTATGATTATACAGTGGAAGTGAGAAATAGATTTAAGGGTCTAGATCTGATAGAGTGCCTGATGAATTATGGAATGAGGTTTGTGACATTGTACAGGAGATAGGGATCAAGACCATCCCCATGGAAAAGAAATGCAAAAAGGCAAAATGGCTGTCTGGGGAGGCCTTACAAATAGCTGTGAAAAGAAGAGAAGCAAAAAGCAAAGGAGAAAAGGAAAGATATAAGCATCTGAATGCAGAGTTCCAAAGAATAGCAAGAAGAGATAAGAAAGCCTTCTTCAGCAATCAATGCAAAGAAATAGAGGAAAAGAACAGAATGGGAAAGACTAGAGATCTCTTCAAGAAAATTAGAGATACCAAGAGAACATTTCATGCAAGGATGGGCTCGATAAAGGACAGAAATGGTCTGGACCTAACAGAAGCAGAAGATATTAAGAAGAGGTGGCAAGAATACACGGAAGAACTGTACAAAAAAGATCTTCATGACCCAGATAATCATGATGATGTGTTGACTAATCTAGAGCCAGACATCTTGGAATGTGAAGTCAAGTGGGCCTTAGAAA
>SJXQ01005939.1:229568-243420 GCA_006408695.1 Aepyceros melampus | reverse complement strand
TAAAGAGAAAATAGAAGTCTCTTCTGGATGATGTCAACAGTAAGGCCGGTAGACTGGTGTGAGGTGAGGAGGGCATGAAGGAGGAGAGAAGGGGAATCTCTAAGCAAAGACAGTCATGGTTGGGAGGAGTAGCACAGAGTAGTTCTCCCACTCTCCCACTAAAAGAGGTCAATAAATATTTGCTGGTGATAACAACTGGATGTGGTGGGATAAGCCCACATATCTGCCTTGAATGACTGGGGGAAATGATTTGATTACCGTGAGATGCAGGGAAAATAGGAGAACAGGCTAGTTTGATGGAGAAGAGAGTAAGTATCATTTTATAGAAGTCAAGTCTGATGCAGTCACAGGTGGTCCAGAGTACCACCAGAAGTGGAGGGGAACCACTAGAGGAAAACGCCTTAGGTGTCCCAGAAACAGACTGTGAGATAAGGATTTGTGTGCTGGTATTTTATGGGGGGACGGTCTCTGGGAACACTGAGACGGGAGCAGAGACGTGCAATGGGGAAGGAAGGAACCAAGCAAGGGTGAGTTCTCAACACATTAGCGCTGCAGGCAACTGAAGCTCAGTCCTGCAGGGGACCTCTGGGGGCAGTATGGAGCATGCGCTTCAGAGTGCTCCCATCTGAGGGCAGAGAGGTGGGTCCTTACACACCGACTCCTATCCGTCCTTGCTTGTGGACTGTTCTAGGAAATACATTCTTTCGCACTTCTGGGTGCTGTGCACACAGACAGAGCACTCTGGTGTCTGAAGAAAGCCCTCAAGTGAGGAGACACAGGTTTTGATCATTGGAAGTAGGTAACCCTGCATGGAAATGGAATGGAGATGGGATGTTTTGAGCCCCAGATGCACCCCCTAGATACTTAGAAGTATTATCACTTCCATCCTAACAAGAACCATTTTTTAAACTTTATATTTTGTATTGGGATACAGCCAATTAACAATGTCGTGATTATTTCAGGTGAACAGTGAAGGGACTCAGCCATACATATACATGTATCCATTCTCCCCCAAACTCCCCCCCAATCAGGCTGCCACATAACATTGAGCAGAATTTCATGAGCTATACAGGAAGTCCTTGTTGGTTATCTATTTTAAATATAGTAATGTTTACAGGCAGCCTTAGGTTGGTTCTCTAAATCTGTGAGTGTCTTTCTGTTTTGTAAGTTCATTTGTATCTTTTCTTTTTAGAGTCCACATATAAAGGTTGTCATATGACATTTCTCCTTCTCTGACCTACTTCTCCCAGTATGACACTCTCTAGGTCCATCCATGTTGCTGCAAATGGCATGATTTCATTCTTTATAATGGCTGAGTAGTACTCCACTGTATACAGGTACCACATCTTCTTTATCCATTCCTCTGTCAATGGACATTTAGGTTGCTTCCATGTCTTGGAGAAAAAAGCATCTAAAAGAATACATGCATCCGCAATTTCATTGCAGCACGGTTCACAGTACCTCACAAGAACCTTTTTAAAGACGAGGAAACAGAGTCCCAGACTAGTAACTAACAGCTGTAAGTGGTGAGTCACTGAGACTCACTTTGCCAGAGGCATCCAGCATGAAGATATGGGACCATGGTGTCTGTAGGGCATTGGTGGAACTCAGAGCCTTCCAGCCCCAAGAGCGCCCAGCAGCCAGAGGAAATGAAGACAGAAAGAACTCTTTCGAGACCCATAGTAATAGCAGCCATGTTTAACTTCCTGGGTAATAACGTGTCACAAAAGACGAAGTTGGGAAAGACAGTGGAAACCCTACTCTTGTTAAGTCCATAGGACTGAGTGATTATCATTCTAAGATTCTGAAGGAAATGAGGCATTTAAATGGCAGTGATGTAGACAGAGATGAGAAACTTATTCAACAGTGCCTATTCATGAGGTTGAGAAAAGTGCCACCCTAGTATGTTTACTTAGAGAGGGGAGGTTCATCTAGGGGCTGTCCCAATGATTAGAAACTTCAATATATGAATTTGCCAACCTGCAGAGTTTATCTCACTCCTGGGAAGACAAGGGAAATGTTGACCGGCCAGGTATTGCCAACAAACACTGGGCTTTCTCGGCCACATCAAGGGCAAAAATAAAGGAAATGAATTTATTGATGTCGTGCAAAGGCAAAGAATTGGTTTAGAAGAATTGGAACAAATGGCTGGGAAAATATGGACCAGAAACCCTGGAAAGCTCAGTTAATACTAAACAAATGATTAATCATTAACAATAGTTGGAAAAAAGGCTCGTGCAGGCAGACAAAAGGGAATGGGATAGAGAAACCTCCGCAAAACGGGGAGACACTCAACCATCTTTAAGCGTGTGAGAGGTGATGAGTTCTTTCCTGGTAATTTAGTGATGATCGCTGAGGTAGTGTGGGTGGTGGGGCTGGGTAAGGAGGGCAAGGAGATTCTATCAGAAGCAAAATACAGTTGACCCATGCTGCCTCTAAGTGCAGTAAATCTCTCAGGATGTCTAGCTCACGCTCACTTTGCTATCTGACATCTGTTGTCCCACAGTCTTGTCAAAACAGCTGTTTCCACATCCTGAGAGTGGGCCTCATCACATCTCCCCCTTCTGCTGGTTCTTATGACAAACAAAGGGCTGCCAGAAAGTTCTTCCTCTCCCGTGATCCCTCTGACCAGACAAGAACATGCAGGCCCCAGAACAAGACCAAGATGGCCTCCATGCATCCTTGCCCTGCTGGCTCCTGCACAGTGCCCAACACAGAGTCAGACACTAAATCATTGAGTGAATGACACAGGAATGCCCCCAACCCAATGGGAATGACTGCTTCCAGAAATTTCCTCAAAAGGTAAATGACTGAAGGCACCATGGCCTCTCCTTAAGAGGCAAAGGTGAAATATGCCCTCAGGGGTGGAGGGACATGGGGCCAATGACCTCTTAAGGAAAACGATAGTCGTCTCAGTCACAAGAAGCAACAGCAGTGAACTGGAGCCAGCCTGCACTGTCACAGGCTTCCCATGGGTGTCCTAGCTCGGGCCGCTGACGTGGCAGTTGTGGCTTTCATGGTTGTCATGATGGTCTCAGCTCCCTCAGGAAGGGCTGATTAGAAAGACCCAACCAGACTGCCCTTGTCTCGGGCCCTGGGTGATTTACGGCCACATCCACATCCACACACTCACTCATCCTGTCCACAGACTGAATCTGGGCTGAGGCCCATAAAATAGGCAACAGCTATTGGCAAATTCATTAATTAGGATTCTGTTTGTACTTTTATTGTGAAGGAAAATCATTTGTCAGCTGAAAGTCAGACCCAGTGCCTGATGAGAACTGTTATTCTAAGAAGGTATCGACTGGCCACTCTACGTGGTGTTCCCTCACTCTCCCCATCTCTGCCATCACATCCCACCCCTACCTCGGTCAGAGAAAGCCTCTCGCCCCTCCGCTTGATTCAGGGCCAGTGTGGTGGATCCTGACAGTTGCCTTCCCCTCAGAACTACCCCCCTTCTTCCCTGCCAGCTTACCCCACATTTTGTTTAGGGAAAGGGCTGTCAGTAGGTGACAAGAGCAACTGGCCCCCTCTCAACTCTGGAGGGTAAAGCTTGTTATGTTAAAGCTAGTCGAGGCAACTCCATTTCCTGTCCCAGTGACACTGTTCCCACCAGTGGGTGTGACTGGAAGTCTGCTAGGGCTCTTTAGGAAGAAGGAACATTCTCTCAGCCAGCCTCTGGACTTGTGTTAGAAGGTGACATCTGGAACCAGTGATGTTCTTTTGTGACCACCAGGAGGCAAGACAGAGGACACCAATGGCATGCTGAGGAAGACAGAGCAGAAAAGTGGAGGGACCTGGGTCTTTGATGCCACCAATGAGCAGCCAATTAACCACCCCAGGAATGATTCTGCCTCTAGATTTCTGGGTCATGGGCAATGATCATCTTCCTCTTGCCCAGGCCATTTTGAGTGAGTTTTTTGTTATTAGGACTGAAAGCATTGGATATAGCTACAAACATTCTGCTCCACTGTATTATAACCAGCGCAAACTCAAACTCCCTCCAGAGAGATGCCCGTTCCAATAAATGGGAATGGCCCTGCTCTACATACTGTATGTGGTTGTCCAACTTCAGACTCTTCCTAGACCCAGTCACCTTTGCTTTGTAGGGAAAGAACCAAAGGCCTCCCTGTGACCCACTTTCCCAACCGCCATCTTTTATCACTGGTGGAAACCACCCTGCTGCTGCTGCTTCTAAGTCGCTTCAGTCATGTCCGACTCTGTGCGACCCCATAGACGGCAGCCTACCAGGCTCCCCTGTCCCTGGGATTCTCTACCAAGAATACTAGAGTGGGTTGCCATTTCCTTTTCCAATGCATCAAAGTGAAAAGTGAGAGTGAAGTCTTGTATGACTCTTAGCGACCCCATGGACTGCAGCCTACCAGGCTCCTCCGTCCATGGGATTTTCCAGGCAAGAGTCCTGGAGTGGGGTGCCATTGCCTTCTCCAACCCGCCCAAAATTCAGGACCCTTTACGTCAGGGTTTGCAGAAACAACACACACACACACAATCATCTCATATTTGGATGTCTTTGCTATGGACTGACTTGTGTCCCCCTCCCCCAGAATTCATATATTGAAGCTTCTAATCTCCAGTGCCTCATAATAAGTCTATATTTGGAAAGAGTCATTGTAAATGTAATCAATTAAGGTAAAGTCATACTGGAATAGGGTAGCTGCTGCTGCTGCTGCTAAGTTGCTTCAGTCGTGTCTGACTCTGTGTGATCCCATAGATGGCAGCCCCTAATCCAAATGAGATGGTTGGATGGCATCATCAACTCAACGGATATGGGTTTGAGCAAACTCCAGGAGATGGGGAAGGACAGAGAGGCCTGGCGTGCTGCAGTCCGTGGGGTCGCAAAGAGTCGGACAGGACTCAGAGACTGAACAACAACAAAAATCTAATATGCCTGGTGTCCTTATAAAAAGGGGAAATCTGGACACATGGCAACATGTGAAGACTGGAGTCATGCTGCCACACTCCAAGGAACTATCAGAAGCTGAGCAGCTCAGAACAGACCCTTCCCTACCCCTTCAGAGAGAACACAGCCCTGCTGACCCCGATCTTGGACTTCTAGTCTCCAGAATACTGTGAGACGATACATTTCTGTGTTCAAGCCACCCACTGCGTCGTGATTTGTTACTCCAGCCTGAGGAATTTTATCCAGTCTCTTGGATGAATATCAGGGTTTGCGTCATATCCAGAGGCAGAGTTCACCTATTGAGGAACCATGAGGGAGGCGAAGGCCATACATTTCAGATACGGCCCAGGTCTTCTCTAAATTGCTAAGTGCCTCCTAGCATCCTCAGACACCAAGCTAGCTGGGCAGGCCAGCTGGGCGGCCGTCCACAACCCCAGTCTATTAGAGGGTCCAAAATACCGCTGGAATAAATAGAAATACCTAGGCTGGTTGACGCAAGTTTCCACAAGTTCCTACCAAAGTAAACAGCAGCCTTATATGGAAATTTTAAATACACCCCTAGCTGGCGCTGACCCCTCTCTTTGGGTATTTTTGTAATACACCCATATAGCTGTGATCACTGAAATCCTGAAACAAAATAAAGTGTGGCATAACTTTCTTACTTACCGCAAACAATAATTCATTTTATCATATAATTTGTACACCCTTCAGTATGCTCCTGCCACTAAATCGTCTGCCTTGAGAAATTGCCAAAGGAAATTGATGTGAGTTAAAGAACTACAAAAAGTGTCAGAAATTTTTGCCGTATTTTTAGACCATTAATTTTTTTTTTTTCTACAGCCAGGGGAGGTAAATTAGTGAGTAAATCTGTCTGCAGAAAATGTTTTAATTAATAAGTTTGGCAGAGTCTGCTTCTCAGCCCACAGTATCCTTTCTCTGTGCTAAGAACACCGGCTGGGCACACAGCCACCCTGAATAGACTCCATTTCCCAACTCAACAGCGAGGAGTAACCATGTAGATAAGTTCTGGCCAATGAGATACAATCAAAAATATCATATGACTATTCTGAGAACCCTCTGCTGTTTCTTCTTGATCCTTTCAGATCCCAGTGGAGCTGCAATGGTCATCTTGGACCACGAGGTGCCCTGACCATGGGAGGCCATGCATGGCAGAGCAGCAAAATAGACAAGCATGGGTTCCTAAGGGTTTCTAAAGCAGAACTTCATGCCAGGTATGGACCACTAGTGAGAGAAGAATACACCTCTGCCTCTATTTACTACTCTCTGTGACTGGAAGCCCATGCTGTTCTGCTAGGAAATCCATTTTTTCCCATTATGAAAGGGCACAAAATTCTTCCCCCAGGCAGAGTGCTGTTGTCTTGGTGTGGCCTTGATCAGAAAAAGTGTGCTTTCTCTTTGACTGGCTTCCATGAGGGCACTGCTGAGTGGTAGGTGATCTGAGGGTGATCCTCTGAAGATAGAGACAGGACATTGAGAAGGACAAGATCCCAAGTCCTGTGTGAATGGGAAGGGAGCTGTGAGCCACTGCGGGGGTTTTTCCAGCATGGCTGCCAATTCGTTGACCTTCCTCCCATCAAGAGGTAGAATCCAATCCCTTCTCCTTGAATGTGGGCCAGTCTTAGTGATGGCTTCTAATAAATAGAATCTGCAGGATGTGACACAAAGTGACTACCAAAGCTGGATTGTAAAAGCTGTAATGGCTTCCACATGGCTCTCTCTCTTGGGACACTGGCCCTTGGAACCCAGCTGCCATGTTGTGAGGAAGCCAAGAGCCACTTGGAAAGGTCACGTATTGGCATTCTGATTGACCATCTAACTGATGTCTCAGCCTGTAATCACACATGAGTGAGCGAGCCTTCAGATAATCCAGCCACTAGCTTCAAGCCACCCCAGCTGACACCAAATGAAGCAGAGACGAGCTGTCCCTGCTGAGCCCTGCCCACACTGTGTATTCATGAGCAAAACTGTCATTATTTCAAGCCACTAAATTTTGGGAGGCTTTGTTATATAGCCAACCATCATTGCAACAGCCACCGGCTCTGCCCCACAAGCCTATATGCCAGCATATGTGAGTCCTCTGCAAGCACAAAGATTTCTAGAAAGTTCCAATTTCATTTTAGTGGGCTCCTGAGAAAAAAGCAGGAGTCTTGAGCCACACCTACGCTAGAGGGCTAAAGGGAGCACAGGTTGGTGGTATCGAGTGTCCATAGTGAGGAGAGCTGGGTAGAGGGAGCCACTCCCTGCCTGACAGCACTAATCTGAGAGCTTATGCATGCTTGTGTGCACACACATGTACACTTACACACACAGAGAGACATGGAAGAAGATAAACCTCAGGCCAGAATCCCAGTCCCAGGGCTCACATGCAGCACTCCTCACCTTCCATCTTGCCACTCGAAGTTTTTTCTTCTAAGGCCACCTGGCAGGGCCTGGGTTTCAATTCATTAAGGTCAGCAGCATTACCTAGGTGGACTCTGACATTTCTGGGAGGATTTCTCAAAATGAATCCCTGAGCCCCAGCAGTAGTAAGAGAGGGATGAGATGCCTCCTGAGACATCTATCTGGTGGGAGAATCTACACAACTCTGCTAAGAGTCAAAGGACTGAATTGTCCCCACTAGGAGACAAGTTGGGGAATTTGGGGGAATTGTGTCTCCCCCAAATTCATATACTGAAGCTCTAACCCCCATATGACTATATTTGGAAATAGGGCCTTCTGGGAGGTAATTAAGGTTAAACGAGGTCATGAGGGTGAGGCCTTAATCCAATAGAATTAGTGTCCTTATAAGAGACAGCAGAGAGCTTGCTCTCTCTGCATGTGCACAGGGGAAAGGCCATAGAAAGACACAGCAGAAAGGTGGCATCTACAAGTCAAGGAATGAGGTCTCAAAGGAAACAAGCCCTACTTGATCTGAGCTTTCCAGTCTCCAGAGCTGTGAGGAAGTAAGTGTCTGTTGGTGGAGTTGCCCAGTCTGTGGTGTTTTGTTATGGCAGCCCAAGCTGACTATGACACTCCCTCAGAGAAACAAAGAGGAAAGGACTATGAGAGAGACACCACCCTGGGCCCTTGTAGCTTGGCTGCTGGCGGCCCCGGGAAGGGCTTCGTCCGGGCAGACACTCGGCAGCACAGTCCCACACAGGGATCCCCGGCAGCCAGCATGACTGGAGGGATGTCCGCTGGGAAAGCCTCATCCTTACATCTCTCCCCTGAAATCACCCCTGGTGTTAAGGATTCTCTGTCTTCACAGTGCTATGGTCAGATGCAAACTCTCCCAGAGGGGTGTCACGCCCTCCACAACGTGAGTGTTTATCTGCCAGGCGGCAGGGGCTAGAGGCAGCTGGGTGAACCCTCTGGCCAGAACACAGGGGAGATGACATCTGAAGACAGCTGCCTGAGTTTCCCTGCACCTTTTCCTGAAGCTGATAGCCTGGCAGCCTCTCCTCTCCTCAGAAGGAGCCCACCCACCTCTGTTCTAACGGCCCGGCTGGCCTGGCAATTCTGCGGCTCTGCAGCTGCCATCATCTGTAAGTCTTCCCTTTAGGCTGCCTCTGTGCTTTAAATGTAAGTGTATTTATGACTGATTCCCCAGCCTTTACCTCCCACTCTCAAGACTTTTGAGGAAAGGAAGGAAGGAAAAAAGAGAGGGAGGGAAGGAGGGAGGTTGGATCTGTACTGCAGGGCTGAAAGAGCCCTCCATCCCCCGACCCCATCTCATCATGCCTTCTCATTGTTTCCTCTAGCTCCCCTTTAAGGGCACCATGCAAGGACCCCTAAGCCACCAGGCTGCCATCTGCCTTATTGGCACACAAGCCCAGCAGAGCTGCACTGCGGCCAGCATAGATCATCTGGCAGAACTCCAAGACTTCCGGGTTAGGACCCCAGCTTGCAACACATTACTAAGCAATCCTTCATCAGTAGTTCATTCAGCAAACTCTCAATCAATATTCACCCTACAGCCATGGGCCAGGCCCTGTGCTAGGTGCGCCCAGCAAGTTACATGGGGGCCCTGCTTTCTTCTGGGGGAGACAGATAGCAAACAAATGAGCAAGGGGCAGATGGTAGTCAATCTTATGCTAAGAGCCCAAACCAGGTGCTGCAGGGGAGCCACTGGGAGCTCCTTTAGCTGGTGGGCAGGTTAAGGCCTCCTTCCCTATAAGCTGAGGTCTGAAAGACACAAGGAAGCCAGGCATGAAGAATATATGTATATTTTGAATCTTCTTTAAAAAAGAAGAAGAAAAAGACATGCAGTGATTGGAGGAAGAGCATTCCAGGAAGAGGGAACAGCTAATATGAAAGCCCTGAGGTGAAAACAAGCTTGATATGTTCTAGGAAGAACAGGAAGCTAGTGTGCCTGCAATTCCCAGAAAGATGATGGGAGATGACAGCACAGGCCTCAACAAGGGCCAAGACCTTGGGCTGGGCACACCAAGGTAAGGAGTTGGGATTTCAACTAAGGTTAGAAGAAAAGTGAAAGTGAAAGTACAAGTTGCTCAAGTCGTGTCTGACTCTTTGCGACCCCATGGCCTATACAGTCCATGAAATTCTCCAGGCCAGAATACTGGAGTGGGTAGCCCTTCCCTTCTCCAGGGGATCTTCCCAACCCAGGGATTGAACCCAGGTCTCCTGCATTGCAGGTGGATTCTTTAAGAACTGAGCTATCAGGGAAGCCCCAGGTTAGAGGAAGGAGGTGACCTAATCAGATTTCTAGTTCTTAAAATGTTGTACTGCCCATAAGATACATATAAATTATAAAGGGAAAACTAGTAACAAGGTGGAGAAACCCAGCAGACGGTACCTTATAAATGATCAAAGCGAACATCGCCAATCAGGGATCAAATGGACATCATGTGAAGGACATATATCACCTCAGTGGGGGTTCCTGCCAAACACGCAGAACCTGAATCTACTCAGGAAATATCAGAACCAAACTAAGGGACTGTCTACAAAGTCACCAGCCTGTGCTCTTCAGAAGTGTTCATGTCTCAAAACACAAAGACAGGCTAAGGGACCACATCAAATTAAAGGAGATTAAAGAGACGAGACAACTGAATACAATGCATGATTCTAGACTGGCTCTTGGGCAAGAAAAAAATTTTCTCTCTTTCGTTATAAAGAACAAGAATGGGACAACTAATGAGATCTGAATAAGATCTGTCAATCAAGAAACAGTATTATATCAGTGTTCATCTCCTGATTTTGATAAAAGATACTGTGGTTATTTTAAGAGAATGTCTTTGATCTGTTTTTACTTTTTTAGGGAATACACCCTGAAATTTGCGGGGCAGAGGAGCTTTATGTCTGTAAATTAATCTTAAAAGTTTCGGGGCGGGGGGAGGAAGTGTGTATGTGTGTGTTATGTGTGTGGAGAAGGAGAGAGTAAGAGCTTGAAAATTGGTAAAATGCTAATATTCAGGGCATCTAGGTGAAGAGGATGCAGAAAATTCTGGCACCATTTTTGCAGCTTTCCACAACTGAAACTATTTCAAAATCAAGTTTATAAAATAAAAGTTTTAAAGTTCACTCTGGCTGCTGTGTAGACAATAAACATTGGGGGCAGGAGCAGCAGGAGGAGACAAGGACCACGGCTTTCAGACTGGATTCAGAAATCAGGACCTCAGGAAAGCCACCAGTCCCCCAGGGGTCAGCTAACAAGGGGCCCAGCCAGTGCCCAGCAGTTACTGCAATTTTCCTTCGCCACCAACACTGAAAGGCAATCAAAGTGGAAGCCCATGGAGGCCAGAGCAATGCAGCCAGTACTCAGCTCTGGGAGGCCCGTCTGGGGAAGGAGAGACTGGCTGCAACCACTACTGGCTCCTTGCCTGCAACCCGGAGCATCCCACACTGCCTGTCACCCCCTTGGCCAGTCTTAGCTCCTTGGGAAATAAGGCTCTTTGAGCGCCAGCCGGCCTTGGTCAAGATCCTTTTGATCCAAGATAGGGCAGGTTCCGGAGGAATGAAGGATCAGGCCTCGGGGTGGATAGTGTGCCTGAGCCCTGAACGCTTAGGATGCTGGGTGGTCTGCTGACTCCAGACAAACGTGCCGGAGCCTGCCACCCTCCTTTATCAGACACAGAAACAAACAGCGCTGTCAGGAAGGACGAGGGAGGCTCACACATCCCACATTTGCCGGGCCTCCTTCCCCGGTTTAGCAGTTCACAATTTGACACCCACAACGCTCTTTGCTGGATTCAAGGCATTCACAGCCCCCAGGAAAAGGAGGCCCCGGTGTACACGTGGTGAGAGGTCATCATCGGCAGGCCCCTGGGAGAGCCCGTACCTTTATTCTTTGCTCAGTCTTTCCGGACACGGCCCAGGCGGGCTGACTCAGATGTTCCAGAATTGGGAGCAGCTTCGTGGAGCTGGGTGGTGATGTTGGCCTGCATGTCCCGCCTGGTCCCTGGCGCCCGACCAGCTGGGAGGCTGGAGGTTTGCAGGCTCACAAAAAGAAAGCACTTGTCCCTCTGCCAAACAACGCACCAGGTTGGGCGGGGAGAGGAGGGCACCGCTGGTGCCGGGACGTTCCCGCCCAAGGCAGTGTCACCAGTCAGCTCTCATTCAGATGGGGAGGCCGGCGAACACGTGTGCTTCTTCAGGACAGGTGGCGGCGGCAACATCGCAGGAGGACTGAGCAGCTGGTCTTTTTGCAGGTGAGGAAACTGGGGTGACGGGAGATAGAATGACTTGGCCTGTGCCTGCTCAGTCGCTTCAGTCATGTCTGACTCTCTGTGACCCTGTGGACTGTAGCCCGCCAGCCTCCTCTGTCCATGGGATTCTCTAGGCAAGAATACTGGAGTGGGTTGCCATGCTCTCCTCCAGGGGATCTTCCCAACCCAGGGATCAAACCTGCATCTCTTATATCTTCTGCATTGACAGGAGGGTTCTTTACCACTAGCTCCACCTGGGAAGCCTTTGAAGCCCCCATTAATACCTGTCTCCCCCCACCACCCTGCTTCCCTATGGTATGTCTTGGAGACATAGAGCTGCCACGACCCTCGCCCTCCCAGTCAGCCTGCCCCTTAGCCTGCAATGCTGACAAGCTTTGTCCAGGCAGGGGCAAGCTATGATGGCCTTCTGTTTTCCAGAATCTCTTCCTTCGACTTAAAATGGCACAGCAATGAAGCAGGGTTTCTCAAACTATCTACAAACGTAGGACCTGTCTGGTTTGGGTTTGTTTCCTTGTTAATTAATTTCAATCCGTCACGGATGGATACTTTTGGAAAGTACAATAAAAATGATTTGCTAGAAAAAATGAAATGAAAAGGAACTACAAGCTATAAAATACAAGCCCAGCTTTTATCATTCGATTTAGCAGACATAAACATCTCCATCAAGCTGCTATCAAAGTTTCTAAACACTCACCCCAAGTTTCTGTACTTAGCTCACAGTGGACGGGTGCCAGTCTGTGAATGGACACTGGCCCGAAACTTTGAGGGTTGGAGGCAAAAAGTCAAGGTCAAAGCATGTGGGTTCTCCTGCCATCTCCAATGTTAACTGTCTGTGTGGCTTCCCCTTTGGAGCCACCACCTTCACTTACACATAGCAGACCCACAAATCAACTCACACTACAGTCAGATGAGTAAAGAAAGATGTCAGTTTTTTTTTTAATTGGCCCATAGCTTCTCCCTTCCTTCTCAGCATCACTGGACAGGATGGGGTGATGAAATTTCAGTTGGATCCAGGAGACAGAGTGACTGTGTAAATGGTCTTTTCAGGCAAATGCCCGGGCTCTTTCAGCTTTCTACTCTGCACCTCTCACACAAATGCCCTGGGGAGATTGTTAAAAGGCAGATGTTGAATGAGAGGGTCTGGGCTGAGACCAGAGACTAGGCAGTCCTACCAATCTCCCAGATGATATTGAGGCTTCTGGTCCTGAGATGGCACTTCGAATCGCTTATGAAGGGGAAAGGAATCAGGGGCTCATGCAGAGGGAGGAATCAGGTCCTAGGACC
Source organism: Aepyceros melampus (assembly GCA_006408695.1). Lineage (NCBI taxonomy): Eukaryota > Metazoa > Chordata > Mammalia > Artiodactyla > Bovidae > Aepyceros > Aepyceros melampus. Next base: position 230,529 of record SJXQ01005939.1, on the reverse strand, counting down.
TGCCCTCCCACGTCCCCCAGCCCCACTCCCGGAAGCTTCCTGATCTCTGCAAGTGGCTGTTCTTGGCTGCTCCTGGAATGATGATTGCTTAGGTGTGGACGGCCCTGCCTCCCTGACTGAAGTCTGAGCCTGAAGAACCCCAGGTCCAACTCTCTTGGCAAAGTCACAGCCCCAGCGCTCCAGCCATCTCTACATCCCCTCGGCTCTCATTGGTACCATGGAGAAAACTCCGCGATGTCCCCATCTGGACCCTGGCCTAGGCCCCCTGGCCCTCAACACAACTACCTTCCACTGAAAGAACCAGCAGGCACCACTGCTGGTCCCCAGGAACCAAGGGCAGCTCAGCTCCCCACATGTGCTACTCTCTGAGTTTTCTTTAACATGGAGTCCACCAGCGATGGGCTTCCCAGGTGGCGCTAGTGGTAAACAACCCATCTGCCAAGGCAGGAGACATAAAAAATGCAGGTTATGATCTCTTCCCTGATTAGAAATTGTTCAAATCCACCCTTTGGAACTCAGGGAAGGTTATGGAGGCTGGAGTCTGTTCCCTACAAACAAAAAATGGGGGACATGGAAATGCTTGTGTGTCCAGGAACCCCATGGGATCCTGGTCAGTTTCAGAGGGGCGGGGTCGATCCCAGGCCCAGCTTTGTGGCCCCACTCTTTCTCAGCACGACCCCAGGAAGAAATATGGCTTGCTCTCCCATCCCATCTTCTCATTTCTGAGGGCTTGAGGGTGATGAGAGGTGGCTTCTCTGAGAAACAAGGCCTGAGATGGAGTTTAGCTGCAGGTGGTTCACTAAGGAGGGCCCTGGTGATCCACATCTGAGGAAGGGAGAGGAAGGAAGCAGGAGTGGGAGAGGGCAGAAGGAGCTAAGCTGAGATCTGGACCAACAGCAACTTCAGCCAAGCCCATAGGGAGCTGGGGGGCTCAATGGCCCATTAGAGTGGCCCCCAGGTG
>SJXQ01005939.1:208994-225582 GCA_006408695.1 Aepyceros melampus | reverse complement strand
TGGTACAGTACCTGGTCCACAAAAGGGGTAGGGGATCATATTTTTTCTTACTGAGTTAAAATTCACATACCATAAAAATTCACCATTGTGGGACTTCCCTGGTGGCCCAGTGGTTAAGAATCCCCCTTCCAATGCAGGGGATATGGGTCCAACCCCTGACTGGGGAATTAAGATCCCACCAGCCTCACGGCCAAAAAACCAAAACATAAAACAGAAACAATACTGTAATGAATCTAATAAGACTTTAAAAATGGTCTACATCCAAAAAAAAAAAAAATTCACCATTGTAAAGAATGCAATTCAGTGGCTTTATTTCAGTGGCTTTAAATATATTTACAATGGTGTGTGACCATCACCATTATTTAATTCTAGAATATGTTATCACCCCAAAAGAAATTCTGTAGCCATTCAGTAGTCCCTCCTCATTCTCCCCACCCCACCCCTGGCACTCACTAATCTACTTTCTATCTCTGCAGATGTGCCTATTATAGACATTTCATATAATGAAATCGTATACTCTGTGGCTTTTTGAGTCTGGCTCCTTTCACTTAGCACAATGTCCCGAAAGTTCATCCGTGTGGTAGCATGTGTCAGTCCTTCATTCCTTTTAATGGTGGAAAGCTATTTCCCCATGTGCAAAGACCACATATTGTTTATCCATTCGTCAGGTGATGGACATTTGGATTGTTTCCACTTTGGGGCTATTATGCATAGTGTTGCTATGAACATTCATGTACACTTTTATGTGTGGACATACATTTTGAACTCCCTTGGGCATATATCTAAGAATGAAATTGCTAGTCATAGGGTAACTCTGTGTTTAACTTTTTAAGGAACTGACAAACTCTTTTCCACGGTGGCTATACCTTTTACATTCCCACAAGCGATGTAAGAAGGTTCCAATTTCTCCACATCCTTGCCAACACTTGTTATTCTCCATTAAAAAAAAAAAATTATAGCCACTCTATGGATATGAAGTGGTATCTCCTCATGGTTTTGATTTGCATTTCTCTAATGATTAAGATGTTGAGTATTTTTCCTGTGCTCATTGGCCCATATATTGTTTTAAGATGTCAAGCATTCCCAGTAATAATTACCTTGGAATTAAACCAGTACCTACGAGTGGGCTGAGGCCACTGGACTGTGGACTTTCTGAAGCCCTGTGTCTCCATCCTTTGGTCAGACATCACAGTCACTCAGGGCCTAGGATGCGGGCCAGCATGGTGTCTAGGAGCGGTGGCTTCCACTGGCAGCCCACAGACAGAAGAGGACGGGCATATACCAGCTAATTTATCTACTTTTTTCCTTATTTTGAATAAATTCTCAGCATTCAGATCACCCGGACAACGAGGATAAAAGTTCTTATTGCTGCCCCTTTTTAAGCCACTACAAGCTACATGTATATGCAAGTTTATCCTTCTGACCTCTCAAGTATTGGTTATCATTATGGTATTTTAAATATTTCTGGTAATTGCATATAAAATTGCTTTATATTTTTATCTTAAATTAGTATAATATAGACATGAGAATTACAGATTATATTTTCCTTTTTTAAGTTATATGTGTCTTTTGCTCATTTTTTAATATTTTCTCATCCAGTTGGATGAGCTCTTTCCTAAAATAACTATATCAACCATATTTGTGGTCCTCAGTCTGCTTTCTCTTCATAAGCTGGTTGGAATGTGGTTTGAGTTTTTTGTCTTTCTGTTAAACATCTTTGATTATCTGTGCAGTTAACTTTTACTTTCTATTTGCTGACTCCTTCCATCACAACCAACTTAAAAAGTCCTTCCCCGGGGGCAGAACATGGTTTCAAGATGAGATTCTTCAGAGGAAAATGTTCTAGCACCTAAGAAATTGCAAAATCCCTCTGACAGCTTAGATAACATTGGTTTCTTCCTGTCCCCGAGGTCCTTCCAGGGAGGGGGGATTGTTTAGCTTCACAGTTAAGAGCTTGAGCTCTGAAGCCAGACTGCTCTGGGTTTGAATCCCAGCTCTGTCAAGGGGGCCAGTTACTTACTTCTCTGTGCCTCAACTTCCTCATTATAAAATGGAAATAATAATTGGTACTCCCTTCATAGGGTTGTTAAGAAAATTAAATGGTACCCTAAGTAGATATGAAAGTGAAAGTGTTAGTCATGCAGTCATGTCCCACTCTTGGCAACCCCATGGACTGTAGCCCACCAGGCTCCTCTGTCCATGGGATTCTCCAGGCGAGAATACTGAAGTGGGTTGCCATTTCCTCCTCCAGGGCATCATCCTGAAGTATATCTAAGCTTATCTAAGTAAAGTTTTGGATGTCCAGAGCCTCGGATCACTGTGGCAAGTAAAGTAGAAGAATGAGATGGGTGTTCCTCTTGGTCTTGCCCAAAGAGAGAGCCACCAATGGGTCCCAGCCTGGTTCAGTGAGGAGCCAGGGGGGGGACAACCCTCTGGGCTTACAGGGCTTCCCTGCCAGTTTTTCTTTCTCCTGCCTTCTGTTTGGTTTGATCTGAGGTTGACAGACCACCTGGCCCACTAAACTGAGGCTGTAAGCTCATCCCATCTGCCAGCTTACCTGCCCTGAGCCTGGCATTTGGCTGCGTTTTTACACCCTGAGGCGAGGCTGGGGATGCAGACAGCCCAGCTTGTTTGGTCACTTGGTCTCCACTGCCAAAGCTGCTGCCCTGTCATCTCCCTCCCCACAAGGCAGCTCAGACCCGGGCCCGGGAATTTTAATTGATCTGAATTAGAAACTCCATGAACCAGAGTCACTGGAGGAAGATCTGAGGGGGATTCAAATGTCTACGACTTTTAAGTGGGGAAAGTCAAGTCCCCAGACCTGCAGTCAATGGAGAGTGGTGACATGGCTTCAGCCAGGCAAGCCTTGAGGCTGAGCCTCCAAGTATCCCAGCTGTGGATAATAATGATCTCCATGTTTCTCCAGCTGGAGTGGAGCTCAAGTCCCTCAGCTTAAAATGAACTCTCCCCTAACTCTCCCCTACCACCCCTCAAAATCCTGCAACAACGTGCCTAACAAAAGTAATAGCTGGCCTTGCAAATGGTTCTTACATCACTGTTTGAGTCTTCCTCTCCCAAGGCAAGAGAGGTGAACTGTAGCCCGCCAGGCTCCTCTGTCCATGGGATTCTCCTGGCAAGAATACTGGAGTGAGTTGCCATTTCCTTCTCCGGGGGATCTTCCTGACCCAGGGATCAAACCTGTGGCTCCTGCGGCTCCTGCAGCTCCTGCATTGCAGGCAGATTCTTTATGGCTCAGCCATCAGGGAAGCCCTATTAAACATATACATTGTGAAATAATCGCCACAATCATCCAAGGGAAATGAAATCAGGATCCCAAAGAGAGTTCACTTTTCTAACAAGTTTCCAGACCATGCTAAAGGTCCACACTTGGAGAACCACTGGCTTAGAACCTTTGCCACGACGTTATACATGCCCATTGCGGTTAATAAAGAAATGCTTCCAACAGCTAGGGATAGACAGATTTGGGTGTTTAGAAAAAAAAAAAAAAACTGTTAATGGCAGCATGTCTAAAACATAAGGCAGGAGCTTCAGCCTCCAGCTGCAGGATATTTCACTCATGAAGGGAAGGAGCTCAGATGAGAGAGACGGGTGTCCCAGGCCTGGGGCTTGAGCACAGGGGGTTAATTCTGGCTTCCTTCTGGCGAGTCCACGTGACTGCGAAAGAGGAAGGTGGAATGATTGCTTATGTACAGAAGCAGTAAGGTCTTGGCTGTGTAAAACCCAATCATTACTTCCAGGTAGTAATGCATTTCAGGCAAAGTCTTCTGTTTATGCTCAGCAATGCACGCATCTCAGAGCGGTGGCCAGAGAAATGGCGAGTCGTCGGATATTGAGCGAGTGATAATGGAATCCAGGAGGTGGAAATTACAAGTCGAAAAGTAAAATCGATGCTCTGACTGTGAAATGACTGAATGCCTGGTGAGGAACTGTGTCGGGCTGCCCCCACCCCCACCTCACTCTGCACCAATCTTTAAGATGCTCACGGGTTCAGAAGTTCCTTGAGGGCAGGGACCATATTTTAATCACAGGTAATCATATCATGTCAGGGCAGAAACGGGCCTTAGAGACTTCCAGCCCTGGAATGGCAAATCGGTTTCATTTTGATGCCAGCTCCGATCGTTTAGCAATGGCTGCCTGAAGCGCTGGGCCGAGAAGCAGGCTGCCCATTTCTGGGCTCTGTGGGGAGCCAAGCCAGGATCAATTAGCGACGCTTACCATGGGGGCAGGGTGAGGGGGATAGGGCCAGGGAGGGAGCATTTTGCACCGATTAGCCAACCCTGATCAAGTCCTACTTGTCCTGCTGACCAAGGAGAAAAGAACTGCTCCACAGTCCTTGTGTCCCCAGCCCGCTCCTGTCCCTAGCAGCCATTGCCTACCAGCCAAAGGGGTTCTGGGCATGACATTCAAGGATCTGTGAACTCGGATGGGGGGAGGGGATTATATCTTCAGTTCTACTAACCTTTAACTGAAATCGAGTACTTCCTTCCATCACGAACACAGGCAACAAACCAGAGAAGCCTCAGCAGTCCCTGTGACTGTCACCAGTAGAAACCACAGCTATCTTTACAGCACATCAGAACTGTCGCAGACTATCTCTAAAGATCGCTTACCCTCCTCACTAGGGTGAAATGAGAATAGTTATTAGATCAGCCACTAAATCTTGTTGTTGAATGCATTGAGAAAGAAGCACATCCATGACTCCCTCACAGAGCTGTTTTCAAATATTTGGAGAACTGCGTTTCAATAGAATTTGTTTCCTCGGTAATGCTACATTATGCATTTAAAGACATGGTTCTGAGAAGGAGCTCATAGGCTCCAAAGGGGTGCATGGTCCACGATAGGTTAAAAAAAAAAATCTGCCAAGTTTGGCTGCTGGCAAGTCCCATGTACCAGGGCCCCTCCCAGCCTCAGCTTCAGTCACAGGAGCGGATGTGGGCAACGCGGGCTGTCTTTGGTACCCTGTATGCTTTGCTGTGACTTGGCGGCAACTGGCAGCTGAGATAGTGCAAATTGGCCGCTCTCCACTCTGGGGAGACAGCTGACCTCGGGGGCTCCCTGGGCTCAGATGCCCAGACGGTGACAGCTCTGGCCTGTGCCAGGCCTCCCCGGTTTGGCCTTCCACAGCAATGGCCAGTCTGGGTCACAGACGCGGCAGCCCGATGTTTGGCTCCAGCGTTCTTTCTCCTGTAGCAGCCCTGCCCTTCTGCTGCGCTGTCCCCCAGGAGCTGAAAGGCAGGCTTCGTGGATATCTTACTGCTGCGTCTGGTTGCCAGCTTCTCAGCCTCAGGGCGGGGGGAGAAAGACAGCCTGGAGATTTCAATCTCTGGCGCACAGTCCTCGGGCTCACCTTGCTGTTTGCCTTTCATTTTCAAAATGCATCTATCCTCCTTCCTTTGGGCATGCAGATGCTGAAGTCTCAGTTATCTGTCCTGGAAGACACCTCCAAAAATTGCCTGTTCCAAGCACATCCCATCCCTCCCCCACTCCCACCCTTCACTGTACAAACCAGGACACAGGCTAGGAGGGGCAGCATGACCCGCTCCTTGTGACACAGACCTGGAACCACCCGGCCAGTCCTTTCCCCATTGTGGCACAGCCTCATAAATAATGTAAGATTTTGGCGTCGTAACCATCTGTCTCAGGTCAGGGGAACAAATTGCAAATTCATCCCTATTCAAAATCGCCATTTGATAGAGTGGGGGATGGGGGAAACAGGGCTACTGCCGCTCCAGGGGACTCTGTTCCCAGTGGATTCTCTGTAACTGGCATGACTGAAGGTTCTGTGCCGAATTCTTACTTGTTTTTATTCTGAAAGACCCCCTGATGAGTTCTAGCAGGGTAGGGTAAATGGCAGATCCCGCCTATTTTTCCATCGGCATCACAGACAATGCTTTCAGGATGCTTCCAGTGGGGAGCTGCTCCTTTGCCCAAGAAATCTTCCCCACTGCCTTTCAGGCCAACAGCCACGGCTGAGCTACAAGGTCCTTCAGTTAGTGGACAGGCGAGGAGCTGTAACAAACATCCCCCAAATCTCCATGGCTTAATAGAATGTGCAAGAGGCTTATTTCTCATTCATGTCACATTCCAATCAAGCATTCCAGGGGCAGCCTTCACATGGTGATTCAGGGATCCAGGCTCCCTCCATCTTGTGGAAAATAGCACTATGAACTTCAATATGTGGCTCCCAAGATCAAAGTAGAACAGGAAGAGAAAATGGAGGCTGCTGAGTGAGAGACTTTTGAGGCTCAGATATACTACTTCTGTCATTAGAACTCAGTCACATGGCCCCAACTTAACTGCAAGGAAGGCTGGGAAATGTAGTCTAGCTGTGGACTCAGGAAGATGAGGACATGGATACAGTGGGAACAGTGTTAGCATGGCCACCATCGTTAATGTTATACTACTGTCCTAGTAAAAGTTGCGTGTGACACTAGCTTAAGTGAGGCATGAAAATATTGGATGGCAATGACCAAAAGGATGCTGGATACCTCGCAGAGTCCAAAGGAAAGTTGATCAAGGAGATTCAGGAGGGACTGGACAAGAGAGCAGAGATCGTCCATAGCTTCCCATTCTATGAGACTCAGTGGTTTTTAACCCTTTTTCCTTTGCTACATCTATTCATTCGACAATTATTATTGAGCACTCACTACATGCATTTATTGCAGTGAAGCAAACAGACTACACCCTGCCTCTCAAGGAGCTGATACTATGTTCAGTTTTCTATGTAAACTTTTCTTTCTTCTTTGTGCTCGTGAGATGTCACAATGCTGGCCTGTGACTCTCCAAACTGCTTTTTCTGTCTTCTTCCCCAGCTAATGGCCCCTACCTTCTACCTAGAAGATATCTGGACAGCTGGCTTGTGCCATCACTTGTGAGAGAGAGACTATTAAATGGGAGCTTCCTGCTTATCATGGATGCCAGATGTCTTAATTTAGGTTCCCCAAAAGTGAACCTTGAGACAAAGATTTGGGCAACAGTGGTTTACTTGGAAGGTGAGGTCAGAGAGTATCAGCTGGGAAATGAGGAAGTGAGATAGAAGAGAAAAGGCAATACAGGGTGAGTTTATGAGCTGGTTCCCACTGCGGGCAACGGAGGCTCAAAACCTCTGGGGACCATGTGAAACACACCTGTGACTGGCCCACCAAGGGGTAAGGAAGCAAAGTACTCATCCATCAACTCCTTGATGGTCACTGGTCATTAACCCCCACTGCAGGCAGCCAATCACAGACTCCCTCAAGAGGAAAGACTTAGGAAGCAATGGGTTGGGTATGAGCAGTTACTGCTCCACCAAGCATCAGAGCTCAGAGCCAAGCTTCTCAAACCCTCCACTTGGGAATCACCAGTATGACTCAGTATGCCTTCCCCAGCTAAGCAGAGCTTCAGCTTCTGAGTACTGAGGAGGGGCTGGAATGAACAATTTTTTTTACCCACTCTCTAGCTAAGCTTATTTAATTTATATGCAGAGTACATCATGAGAAACGCTGGGCTGGAAGAAGCACAAGCTGGAATCAAGATTGCCGGGAGAAATATCAATAACCTCAGATATATAGATGACACCACCCTTATGGCAGAAAGTGAAGAGGAACTCAAAAGCCTCTTGATGAAAGTAAAAGAGGAGAGTGAAAAAGTTGGCCTAAAGCTCAACATTCAGAAAACAAAGATCACAGCATCTGGTCCCATCACTTCATGGGAAATAGATGGGGAAACAGTAGAAACAGTGTCAGACTTTATTTTGGGGGGCTCCAAAATCACTGCAGATGGTGATTGCAGCCATGAAATTAAAAGACACTTACTCCTTGGAAGAAAAGTTATGACCAACCTAGATAGCATGTTCAAAAGCAGAGATATTACTTTGCCAACAAAAGTCTGTCTAGTCAAGGCTATGGTTTCTCCAGTGGTCCTGTACGGATGTGAGAGTTAGACTGTAAAGAAAGCTGAGCACCAAAGAATTGATGCTTTTGAACTGTGGTGTTGGAGAAGACTCTTGAGAGTCCCTTGGACTGCAAGGAGATCCAACCAGTCCATTCTGAAGGAGATCAGCCCCGGGATTTCTTTGGAGGGAATGATGCTGAAGCTGAAACTCCAGTACTTTGGCCACCTCATGCGAACAGTTGACTCATTGGAAAAGACTCTGATGCTGGGAAGGATTGGGGGCGGAGGAGAAGGAGTCAACAGAGGATGAGATGGCTGGATGGCATCACAGACTCGATGGACGTGAGTCTGAGTGAACTCTGAGAGTTGGTGATGGACAGGGAGGCCTGGCATGCTGCAATTCATGGGGTCGCAAAGAGTCGGACACGACTGAGTGACTGAACTGAACTGAACTGAGCTAAGTGATGGCCACCAAAGCATCCCAAAATCTCATTGTGGCCCTCAAGACACTCCTGATCTGGTCCTGCCTATCAATCAGGCCCTATCTTTCCCTCTCTTGCCACTAGACAGCCTCTGTTTCACCTGGGTTGGCCTGTTTCCTGAGCCCTCCTAAGCCTGGTCCTATCTCTAGACACTTGCTTTTCCCACCACCCAGCTGCTCCACACTGTTCCCCATCTGTTTCACCTTATCTGGGTCTCAACTCCAAATCCCTTCCCTGACCTGCTTGGCTATAAGAGCCCTCACCCACAACCCCCCGCATCCCCTGACCAATGAGACTCCTTTCTGTGTTAGTTAGATGAGACATTCATTCATTTACTTGTTTGTTGCCTGGTTTCCCATTGAGTGGACAAATACTAAGAACAGGTCCACTTTCTGAAGCACACAGTAGGTGCTACTGGTTAAATGAATAGACCTAGGCACTTCCACCTCTGTGATGATGTGACTTTAGGAGTAGTCGCATCTTCGTATAAAGCAGAGGAAAATGGATTTGGAGGGTGGACGGTAAGGGAGGGTTCATCCAAGTCTGCAGGCTCAGAGTCTAAAAAAGAAAAGCCTTTAACAGTGCTTCTTGCCCCTCCTCCCACGTACCTTGCCAACTCCCACAAACCTCTCACCTACCCAGCCACTGATCTCTGGCCAGGTCATCAGAATCTTGAGTTGGGAAATAGTGTTTGAGGGTGAGGGGAAACCCTCTGTACCTGAGTCCAAAGCACAATCATGAGTGCCAAAAATTACAAGGAATTCATTCTAATCCCACCTGGACCTCTGTTTCCTCCTCTGTAAAATGGATGGAATGCTCATCTAGAGCACTGTTGTGAGAATTAAGGGGGCTCTTTAAATTCACATAACAACACTCATCACTGTTCCCTATGCATGGTAGACCTTCCATAAATGCTAGCTTAGGACTCCTTTTTTGTATTATCAGGATGCATGTGGCACACTAGAGGACCTGGGAAAGGTGGTCTTGAGTTGGTTTCTGAGTTGGGTTTTGAAGAACCCGACTGTTAAGTATTGGGTTGGCCAAAAAGTTTGTTCGGATTTTTCCATACCATGGCACAGGAAACCCGAACGAATTTTTTGGCCAACCCAATAATTACTACCTAAGATGAACACAGTAATGGAGCTGGGGGGAGCTGGCTCCAGAACCCCGAGAAGGAAGTAGAGGCGAACTTTACTGGTGGGGCCTCTGGGAGGATAAACGAGTCCGCTGAGCCACTGTTCTGTCCCATTTACCTTGCGGTACCCCAAGGGCGGGGCTTGGAAAGGCTCTGAGATGCTCTGGGACAGTCGTTGTCACATAGCGAGGCTGTCTCTTCTATGTCCGTCACTGAGTCCCCACTTATGAGCTTGAGGAAAATGAAAGAAAATTCTCACAAACTCCATCCTTTCTACCTTGAACCTCGCTCCCTTGTATTTACTGTATGAATGTCATCTTTTGACCCTGATCCCTCCACTGGGGATTGGGGGCCCAGACACGGCCCAACTCTGTCTTGTTTCATTTTGTCCCTTCTCTGGAGCCTGCCACCTCTATCGAGGTGGCCAGCCGAAAGGGGCACAGGGCAAGATCTCAAAGGGGAAAGATGAGGCAATTTCAGTCGCTTCTGGTGTTTCAACCTCCTTTGTGATCTGGGAGGGGGGGAAGAGGCAGCCCACGTTGGCGACTGGGAAAACAAGCCGAGATAAGAGCTTCACACCAGGCCCGGCTAGTGGGCCCCTCATTCACACCGCTTCAAAGACAAACACTTTCCGTTTGTCGATTTGTTTTAGGCCTTGCCGAATCTGCAACTCTGTGGCCTTGACTCTAAAAATAAATCTCCTGCAATAAGACGAGGCTGTTGCAAAGAGGAAGGCGTGTAAAGGAGGAAAGAGCGGGGAGGCGGGAGAGATACTGAATACCCACACGGGAAGAAGGGATGTGGGGAAATTGCCCTTGCTCCTTCCTCCCCACCACCGCCGGGCCAGGCGGACTGCAAAAGCCAACAGCACTGGGCCGATGCTCTGTCAGTTCATTAGAACTCGAGCACGGAGGATGGAATTGTCCTGTGTAGCCCTTGTAACCCAGCTGCTTACTGCGGTCCATGCACCAGCAATTGCACCAGCAATGGCTTCAGCATCACCTGCGAACCTTTCAGAAATACCAATTCTCCAGCCCCACCCCATCCCTGCTGAATCCAAAGCTGCATTTTAAGCAGCTCCCTGCGTGATCCGTGGGCACACCAGAGTTTGAGAAGTGGGCAGAGTCTCGGATGTTGTCCTGAGTGTGCCAAAGAGATGCTCAATTCTCCTCCGTTCCAGCAAGCCAGAGGGGAGCTGCTCCCTCGTTGAGGGGCTTCCTTCCAGGGACTCTCCTTTGGAGTAAGGAACCTCTTAGCATGATCAGCTAGGTTCCTTGTGACCACAGCTTATTTTAGTACAATGCTGCTGCTCCCCCACTCACCCCCAAGATAATTAGGAATATCTTTGGCCCGTCCTGTGTTCATCCAACATTCATGTGGACACAGGAAGCAGGCTCATTACACACCAGTTACTCCCCGGGGGCTGTCTGGGATTTGTCATTTGAGTCCTTGTCCTCCATCCCTCATTGCTCTGTTTCTCCTTCCCCAGCTCCTGGGCTGAAATGTTTCCCTGTCTCCTCATCTTTATGAAACTCTATTTCATGGCCTCGGTGTGAGATTTTGATACATGCTGACACCCCCTTCATTCAGCCCTCCCCTTCAGTCTGGCTGACATATTTCAATGCTCCTTACTGTTCTCATCAGTTTTGTGAAGAGACCATTCTCTCCTCCTTTCTGCCGCTGTGGTCATAAACTCGGTTATTTAGCGTAGACTCCGGGTCCCCTTTCTTTGACCAGGCCAGCCAGGTGAGCCGCCAGGCCGTTGTTTAGATGCTGAGTAGGTGACAAACAGTTATGGTCGCTCTTGCTGGAATTCTAAATAATGGCTGTCACTCCTCATTGACTATAAAATGTACAAATGTGAATGATAAGAAAGAACATAACTGTGGCCCATCTTATCAAATTTATTTTAGCTGTGCTTTAAAATCAATTTAATTTGTAAATTATTCATGGCGTGTAGCAACTATTACAGGCTTGCACTCCCCAAACCTATGCTTTAAAGATCATACTAACTTTTCGAGACATTTTGTGGATGTTTTTATTACGAAGGTAATGCCTATCTATCTTAGAAAATGTGGATACGACAGATAAGCAAAAATAATTATTATATTATTATCACCTCTAATCCTATGACCAAGAAATAATCACTGTTAACATTTTAATACAGAGCCTTTCAGTCTTTTTTCATTCTCTACACACAAATATGCGTATTTATCTTTTTTTTTTTAGGGTCACTGTATATGTGCTAGCTTGTCTTCATCATCAATTCCTTCCCTTCTATCCTCGAGCCCTCTTGTTCTGGAAGCTGCTCATACCAACTCTCCAGAGCTGATTGTGGACATTTCTTCTCAACTCTGTGCTAAGTAACATTCTGTTGATAGCTTGAAATCAGCCATGGTGGTAAATGCTATCATTCAGGGCTCCCCCTCGACTAAGATATCTGGTTATTAAACATTTACCAGCATACCGCTGTGTATATAGAAGCCCACAGCCAACTTCATGGGCATGCAATCGAGCAGCCGCACAAGGGCCTGCGATCAAAATGGTGTCATGCTTGATTTAATGTGATGCTGTCACCACCTTGAAATTCTTAATAATTTTATGTTTGAACCTGTGCTTTGTCAGTGAAGTCTGATAGAATGATGGGATGTCACGTGACGACAGGAGATACATAAAAGATGTATGTCCGCCATTTCTTGTTGCCCATGAGCACAGAATTCTGGTGAATCCACAAGACACAAGAGTTCAGCAAGATCAACACACATGCAAAGTGAGTGTGTGATGTCTACAACTGAGTAAGTTGGGGAGCTGACAGTCCTAGAAGGCTATGTGTTCCATTTGAAACAGTATTTGCTCCAAATGCAGAAAGCAAGCAACAGTGTTTGAAGAAACACAAACTATGGTTTTTCTGGTAGTCATGTACAAGAGTTGGACCATAAGAAAAACTGAGCACCGAAGAAATGATGCTTTCAATTTGTGGTGCTGAAGAAGACTCTTGAGAGTCCCTTGGACTGCAAGGAGATGAAACCAGTCCATCCTAAAGGAGATCAGTCCTGAAGATTCATTGGAAGGACTGATGCTGAAGCTGAAGAGCCGATATTTTGGCCACCTGATGCAAAGAGATGACCTATTGGAAAAGACCTTGATGCTGGGAAAGACAGGAGGCAAGAGGAGAAGGGGGCAGCAGCGGATGAAATGGTTCAGTAGCATTACCAACTCAGTGGACGTGAATTTGAGCAAACTCTTGGAGATAGTGAAGGACAGAAAAGCCTGCAGTCCATGGGGTCGCAAAGAATCGGACATAACTGAGGCGACTTAGCACTCACATTCATGCACTGAAAATGATGATGGAGAAGAAAACGGAAATACAGGACACCCCAGAGCTCCTTTTCTTTCACTCCCTCCCCTCCTTATTTATCAGTGAGCAGAAGGTAGTATTGGCAGAATGCGCACATATCAAGAAGTCAAATAAAACTGTCTAGTTAGTTTCACGCAGAGTTTCCACTGTTCTGGTAAGAACAAAATATATATGGGTGTACAAGCTTCAAAACAAATTGTGTAATTTCAGCAATTCTGCATAAGAGTGCAATGCTGTTATATTTGCACATAAAACTGACATGGCACAATATATAGATAAATGGTAAATTCATATTAATAATTTAAATCTTTTATTCTTTACTTAGAACCATATTAAATAGGAAAATTTAAAACACCACACAAGTCAGAGAGAGACCCTGGGAAAGAGGGGAAAGGCTTTATATTTAAGTATTTCTAACGCACTTTTTCCTGGTTTTTCAAACAAGGGGCCCTACATTTTTATTTTGCACAGAGTTCCACAAATTGTGGAGTGGAGCCAGCCCTGTCCATGCCATTCCCCATTGAGGTGTTAGTCTATTCCTTCACCTTCTGAATTTAATCTGGCCTACTGCTGCTCTGACCAGTAGAATTCTGTAGAAGTGAGCTTTGTTGGCTGTACACTTCACCTTTAACAGAACTGGAGGTTTCTGCTTCCTGCTTCTTGGAGCCCTGAACCATCAGAAAAGATGTCCAGGTTACTCTGCTAGAGAGAGAAGTCATGTACAAGAGTCCTGGGGCACCAGAGATGTGAGTGCAGAAGCTGCCTTGAAGGTTCAGCCCAGTTGAGCCTTCAGATGACTCCAGCCCCAGTTGCATCCTAAATGTAACCTGTGAGACAACATCCCAGGCAAAAACCACCACAAAATCAGGAGAAATAATAATAAACTGTTGTTTAAGTCCACTAAGCTTCGGGATGGTTTGTTCAGCTACAACAGACAACTAAAACAGTATCCTTCCCCTTTCATAATGTATGCTTTTAGATCCTACAGAGAACGTTCTAGATTTTTTTCCCCCAAGAATCAGAACACTAAGTGGACAATATCAGAGTGAGAGGCAAATTGCAATGAAGCAGGAGAGTATGACCTCAAAGTTCAGTGTCCTTGAGATTCACAGGTTGGGGACACATTAAAAATATAGCTCTTCTGATTCCAGCCCCCCAGATTTGGATTCAGTAAATCTGGAGTATAGCCAAGGCATCACTCCTTTTCTAAGCCCTCCCTGCATGATTTGAAGGAGGCTTTTGATGGACCGCAGTTTGCAAAATGCTGCTTCAAGGGGTATTAATCCATAGTGTCAAGGGGCTGTTGATTTCAGAGTCAGAAGATCCCCCCAACCCCGAATTGCAGAACTTGATGATGGCCTGGGAAGGTGACTTGGAATAAAGACAGACTTGCCCATCACAGAACTTGCCTCATCTACTATTTGAAAACCAGCAGAGAAACAAACAACAAACTATTCTTATTACTGGTTAAGCAGAATTTTCAGAAAAGGCATGCAACCATTACCGATTATTCTGTGGACCATGCATGGGAGCCGAGAGAGAGAAAACACCCATCTTCTATCCACATTAGACTCTTTCTCTGGGTTATCATTCCCAAAAGAGGCATGGGTGGCCCCCAAATGCCACTTGATTTTACTTTTTCAGAGGGAACTAAAAACTGTATGAATATTTTGGGTAGCCATACCAAAAGAAAAATGATATCCTTAAAATTCAGATTTCAGTTAGCTGATGACTTATGCATCCTGGCCTTCCCAGCCCCACACATGGTGCCTGCCTCCAAGGCATTGAGCAGTAATTATTTGCAAAATGAATTAATTTGAGTTACCAATAAATTCGAAGCATCAAACAAAGCTACAGCCTTGATGTCATGCAGACATCACTGGATGTGATTAGCAGTCAATGGACCTAATCTGATCCTTGTAGGAAATGTCCTGAGAGAGAGAGAGACGATGAACACATCCTGCTGAAATAAATTCGCTCCAAGTTTCCCAGAAATGGCTTCATCCCTGGGAAGCAGTTTTGATCTGGCAGCTCTCAGGGAGAAATTTTAATGGAGCCAGGTTTGCTGAGGGTGAGAGATGGCGGGTGGTTCCAGGGCATGGCCACAGAAAATGGGCATGACCAGGGACCTGGACCAAAGAACAAATGGGCATCTGTGTGGCAAGCAGAGAGGTGATGAGAACAAGCGGTGCTCGACCTCATCTTCTTCACTGTAAAACGGTGCAAAGAGTACACTTCTCACAAAGTTTTCACGAATTCAAGAACACGTAAGCACACCGTCTCTTGCACAGTACCTGGCACATAATAGCTACACAAAATGTTAACTCCTATTCCCTGAACTCTCTAACTACCCTGGATGGTTCTCTCATGCTTCAGCTTTCCCTGACGATACAGTAGTGTTTATTATAAAGGAAGCTGAGAATGGGTGGTATATAAGTCAGTGTGTGCTGTGTAACAAATCACCCAAGCTTAACAAATGACCCTCCTCATTTATGCTTGCTTTTATATTTTTTAGGTCAGCTCATCTCAGTTGGGGTCCACTGGGCAGCTCTGCTTCTGGCTACTAGTCTGCCCAGGTGTGACTCCTCATCACAGATTGGGGTCAAGTGTGATTCTGGGTCCCAGGAGCAGTGGCAGTTATGGGGAAAGTGCTTTCTCATGGCAATGACAAATGAGCAAAAGGACACGCCCAACTGTACAACCACAATTTCCAGTTAGGAAGTCAAAAGGAAGAAATGGTAGAAATACAGCCTTAGAAGCTGGGGCCACCTAGCAAAAGTTGCAGTCACAGTCTATCAGAGGGAACTGAAGCTGTGGAGGAGACCCAGCGGCTGCAGTGTTGTGGGAGGAAAATACCCTGGCATATTGCTTCTTCTGGCCCTGGGACTTCCATCAGTGTCTCCTGTTGGCCAAACATATCAGGAAGTCAGAAAGCAAGGGAGCAGGAAAATGCAGTTCCCCATGAGACAGAGCTGGGTAGAAAAGGCAGGGATGGACCTGGAGACAAACTGGTATATATGACAGCATTTACTTGGTCCAAACCTGTCTGCACACCCAGGCAACTCACTGCCCAAGCACAGCAGCAGTCACTCCCAGCACCCCATCCATATCCCTTGGCACTGACTGGTCCTACACCACCAGTATCTTCCTGAAGACACCTGCAGCTCTGCCTGAGGCATGAGACACCAGAGACACGGGTTCAATCCCTGGGTCAGGAAGATCCCCTGCAGGAAGAAATGGCAACCCACTCCAGTATTCTTGCCTGGAGATGCAAGGACAGAGGAGGCTGGCGGGCTACAGTCCATGGGGTCACAAAGAGTCGGGCACGACTGAGCGGACAGACAGACAGACCCTTCACCTTGTGAGTGAGCTTTACATTGTCTCTTAGAGGTCCTCGGTGGAACTGAGCCATGATGGCACCCAGGGCGGATCTGCTCATTGTACCACATTCGGCGTCAACTTCCTTTCCTTCTCTCATATCTACGCCATCACAAATCAACTCCTTCATCCAAGCTAAGACAGACACCCCTACACAACTCACAGCTGGCATTCTCTGGGGCAAAGCAGGAACAGAAACGGGGGTCAGGGTCAGCAGGCAGGCTAAGGACCAGGCACTCCTGTGTCCTTTGCTGGGGATTCATAAGCCCCTCTCACACACACACATACACATATGCCAGGGCCTTACTTGGCTTCTCCCACCCACTGCAGAGCAGTTTCCAT
>SJXQ01005939.1:171371-183147 GCA_006408695.1 Aepyceros melampus | reverse complement strand
TCAGTGTCCTGCTTGCCTGAGCAAGACACATGTTCCCCCATCTGATGAGGAAACTTGGAAATGAAGAGGCAGGCCCACAGGCAAGCGCTGTGAATCGCTTTCCATGTCAGGTTTTCTCCCCTATGGTTAGCGGCTTCCTTTGCTGCCTAATCCAGCCCAGCTCTGGCCGGACAGCTGGAAGGGGGTGCGTTCAACAGGGTGATAGACACTGCCCCACCCGCATCACTCCCCCAGCCCTCCCCGCCCCGTGCGCCTCATGACCTCTCGCTAAGTCCAAGAACAGGGCGATAAAGCTCATGGAGCCAAGGCAGGTCATGGTCACCGGCTGTTCCACCCTTTCCCCCCTCCCATCTCACCTCCTCCTACCTCCCCTGCCGCCGTGGACACCACACTTGGCTTTGGCCTTGCCTTGGCTTATAAGTTTCTTACTCAGGAGAAGTCTGAGCTATGGCTGGAAAAACAGATGTTTCTGCCGATGACACCAAACTTCCCGGATTCACAGGCAGTCAGACCTTCTGGTTCCTCGCAGGTGGAGAAGAGGTAACTAACAGGAAACCCTTGGGATTGGATGGTGGGCCTTTACCCCTGGGAATGCGAGAGCCCAGAGTGAGAGAAAGAATTAACACGGGTGGCAAATAAGGTGCAGGGCAAAGCTGAGTGGCTCCATTTAAATTCAATAGTAATTCCAGAGCTTTCAGGGTAGGCCCACTTGAGGGCGAGCCCCAGGCAGAGGTGGGAGTGCCCTTGGCCTGTGTGAGCGGAGAGATCAACCCACAGAAAAACGAGATTTGCTTACTCCATTTAGAGGATTTTCTGATACAGACTGGAGCCACTCAACACTTACCAGGCATCTGATGAGTTTGAGAAAGCTCCGGGAGTTGGTGATGGACAGAGAAGCCTGGCGTGCTGCAGTCCACGGGGTCACAAAGAGTTGGACACGACTGAGTGACTGAACAACAACTATAATGTGACTGCCAGGCATCATGTTGGGACCTTCAGGGGATCCGAGGCTAGTTCAGCAAATCAGGACAGGGCAAACAAGGACCAAGGACTGGAACAAAGTGACATGTCATCTGAGTTTGGGTCCCCTGGTAGCTGCCAGCGAAACAAAGACAAGTGGTTTATCTGGTAGGAGGCAAGGAAATGAAGGCAGCCGGAGAGCAGGTTACCCTGCTCAGCCCCAGTGGGGAAGCACAGGACAGTCACTCCAGAATGTTCCACGACGGGGGGAGGGAGCTGGAGGGTTTCGCCCAGACGTCATTGGTTGAGGGCTGCTCCCAGGGAGCATTGATCCCCTGGCACTTCCTGTCTAGAGACAGCACCCCAGGTGTGGGGACACAGTGCTGGCAGCTGAGAACAGAAACGGTGAGCACGGGGACTTCCCTGGGCTTCCCAGGTGGCTCAGCTGGTAAAGAATCCACCGGCAATATGAGGGACCTGGGTTTGATCCCTGGCTTGGGAAGATCCTCCCTGGAGGAGGGCATGGCAACCCACTCCAGTATTCTGGCCTAGTGGTCCAGTGGTTAAGACTCCGGGCTTCCAATGCAGGGAGCATGGGTTCGATCCCTGACTGGGGAACTAAGATCCCACATCCCACACGCAGCATGCTGCAGCCAAAAAATAAATAAAAGAAATGGTGAGCACGAGGGGATGATGCTGAGGTAAGCATAACATCTGCTGCACATGCGGCTGAAATGGGGGGAAAACGACATGGACTTGTAACCTCAGTAGAGACACCAGGACAGAAGTGGGTTCCCAAAACAGTCCTCAAAAAGACCGTCCAGTATCCAATATGTGGATCGAGGTGGGTGGGGAAAAGCTGTATCATTTCACAAAGATGAATCAGCATGAACAATGATAGGCAAGCAAGGCTCATTCATGTCTGGGGGAGACGGAAAGGGGCAACTTGGCTGAAGCCCAGAGGCTGGGAAGGTCAGAGGGGAGAGCTGGGTCACTCCATGGAGAAGGTGAGGCCTTGGTGCCAGGCAACAGCTTTCTTCCTCATTCATAAGCAATGGAGAGTCCCTGAAGGTGTTGGAGCAGGGTGGCATTGAGCTGTGTTTGGGGAGCATTAACCTGGCCAAAAAGCATGGGGATAACTCGCAGGTGGGACAACAAGGTAAAAAGTCCCCAAATGAACCATTTGTTAGCCACAGCGGCAATTATGTTGCCGGGGAGAGAGAGGAAGGGAGCTCCCTGGGGCTCTAACCCCAAAAGAAAGACCCTGAGAAGAACCGTGTGGGAGTTGCTAAAAGGGAGACCAGCCCCTCAGCGGCCCAGCCTGATTGTTCCTTCTGGCAGAGATGTGGGCCCACTCATTTCTCTCCTATTTTCTTTCCTCCCCAAAATGCTTTTGGCCTCTGGTTGGCGAAAGCTTTGCTCCGTGAGTTTAAACAGCATCGCACAGCATGGCCGAGCAATAACAAATGGCGCCTGGTGGCTCGCCTGCTGCTGGCTTAAAAAACAATTGATGACTTTTAATCAGCTGAATGAGCATGGGACAAATGACAGCATGGCCTGAATGCGGCCCAGACGTCATCGGCTGACATCAGTGGGGAGGAGGGAGGTGTCCTTCTGGCGAGCTCGGGAACAAACAGGAGCAGATCCTGGCCCAGGGCCTGGCTCCAAGGGGAGCCCAGCCCACGCCCCAAAGCTGCAGCTTCTTTCACAGCTTTTGGGAAGACTGGGAGAACCAGCTTTGGGAAGGGTAAGCCTCCAGGAATTACAGAAACCTGTGCATGGTGTCGCAAGACCTGATGAGC
This sequence comes from Aepyceros melampus, assembly GCA_006408695.1. Lineage (NCBI taxonomy): Eukaryota > Metazoa > Chordata > Mammalia > Artiodactyla > Bovidae > Aepyceros > Aepyceros melampus. Next base: position 180,385 of record SJXQ01005939.1, on the reverse strand, counting down.
AGAAGGCTGGGGCCCTGGAAGCCCCAGGCTCAGAGCCTCCAGCTGTCCTTTGTAACCTGTCCAAGTCAATTTCCCTCCAGACCTCAGTCTTCCCCTCTGGAAAATGCAGGCAACAAAGACAAGCCGGCTTCCACTGTCAGGTTGCCCCGTCGCTGTCAGGATGGCTTTGGAAGACGGCTGGATCTCTAAAGGACTTATTTAGGGGTCTGTGATTTCTGCCCCTCCCCCTCCTACTAATATTTCCGGACACACACCAACCCACACACCAAACATTTCTGATAAAGGGGTACAAAGTAAAGCAAATAATCCAAAATGGCAGAACTGAAAATGAAGGTAACTATCGCGTTGTTTACCATATGGCAGACCTCGCGCTAAGCGTTTACAAGACATCTGCATTTTGCAGGAAACAGACTCTGCAGGGCTAAAGGCATTTGCCCCTAGTTCCACAGTATCTGCCATGCTGTAGCGTGAGGTATCCACATCTACCTACTTTCTAAGCCTCCCTTTCTCAGCTCACACCAGGCACAGCAGCCACCTAAGACAGAGGCCAAGGGACACGGGGCTCATTGTAGGAACATATAAACTATATCTAAAAGAGCCCAGAGTCTAACTAGGCAGCTAAAAGTAACACTATGGGCCACACCTCTGTCAGAAGCACAGGAATGCAAGAACTTTATGCCATGAATCCTCGATGACCACCAAAAATTAGGGATCAAGAATCTGCTTCCCAGGATTGTCTTTTTTTTCTCCTTTAACTGCACTGAAGACTTTCCTGCTCACTTCTGTGCCCACAGGCCCTTCCCAATCTTCCTTATGCCCATCTGAACACTCCCTCCCTCCTCTGAGCTTCCCGGGACCTATTGTCAATCTCTGTCACCAGCCCATCACAGACCCCGTCCTCGGGGCTCATTGTAGGAACATATAAACTATATCTAAAAGAGCCCAGAGTCTAACTAGGCAGCTAAAAGTAACACTATGGGCCACACCTCTGTCAGAAGCACAGGAATGCAAGAACTTTATGCCATGAATCCTCGATGACCACCAAAAATTAGGGATCAAGAATCTGCTTCCCAGGATTGTCTTTTTTTTCTCCTTTAACTGCACTGAAGACTTTCCTGCTCACTTCTGTGCCCACAGGCCCTTCCCAATCTTCCTTATGCCCATCTGAACACTCCCTCCCTCCTCTGAGCTTCCCGGGACCTATTGTCAATCTCTGTCACCAGCCCATCACAGACCCCGTCCCCATGCACAGGAGGAAATCCGGGTAAGGTGTTGCAGGGCAGAGAACTTGACCTACTGTGCAACGGCAACAAAGGCCTCAGTCGACCTCATGGAAAGTTCTGGTGCTGGGATGGCCCTTCAGAGATGTCTCGAATTGAGGCAAGGAGGTGAGCCCTTGTACCCCACTCCCCAAATACAAGTTGAATACAAATTGGCCCCCAGGGGAGGGGGGCCTTACATTGGGTAAGGCAGTTCAGCACCCACCAGCTAAGGGCAATTTTGAGTGGGCAGCCGTGCCCTCAAAACCCCCAAAGAGGGCATCTGAGGAGTACACCATCACATCCACTACCCCATCTTCACCAAACTCCGCACATCCTTCCGTTAGCCGCCTGCCCCATCCTTGCCAGACTTGAGCTAATCCCTGGGTTCAGCTCTGCCTCAGAAAAGTCAGATAACTCCTTATTCTCTGTGTCTACAGAGTGAGAGGCAGGGATCACCTTCCTAAGGAGCCCCCTGAGCCTGGAGCATGGTTCTTGGCACACAGATGTCCCTAATTGCTGAGTAGATGGTTATGGCATGGGAGATGCCGGCAGGTCCATGGGAATGTTCCAGCTTCCACGATTTCCACTCTGTCACTGCCTCAAAGTATCAACGTGGCTTCTGCCCATGACAGGCAGGCACAGAGAAAACTTGTTCCCATAGCCAACCTGGCAACCTTTCTTGGGCTCGGGCCAAGAGAGTCCTGTCCTTCTTTCCTTCCCCGTTCGGCATGTCTGCTGTGGGTCCACCTCCTAGCTAAGAGGACCCAGCACATTTAGAGACCTCCGTGCCAGGGAAAGCCCAGTACCATTGCCAACTGCGCTACATCGCCGTTCTTCTGAAGGAAATTACTATTGATCCCACAGCTCTCCTCCCCATGCTGTTTGCCGGGGACAGCCAAGGATCCCTGTGCCAGCTGGGCTCCCACACGGTTCCACTGTTTCTGCACCAGATGGCCAGACCAACACCCTCTGCTGCCGCACACCCCCGGGAGACGAGGCTCTGACGTCTATCCGCCTGGCTTTTCATGCACAGAGGGCAGCAGGGTCAGAGATGACAGGGCCAACCACATTACAAGAAAAAATCTCTGCAAAAGGAAAAGATTTCCAAATCCCAGCCGCTATCAATGGAATCAATGAACCAACTTTTTCTGTAGCCCTGACTTTCACAGCTCACTCAACTATCCCAGTCGAAGGCTTACTTGGCGAGAGGCATGCAGTCACCAATAAGACAGCTCCTACCCTCAAGGAAGTTACAGTCCAGCAGCATATAGGGAGGGAGACTACACCATTTACTGTTCAAGCCAGGACACTCTGGAAACTATAAAAGATGTGCGATTGATCATTAAACAAAGGTTGGAGGCTTAAGACAGGACTTGAGCTAGGTAAACCAGGTCGCCCCAAATAGATATCCAACACGACCAAAGTGGGGGGGTTCCGACAGTGGGGGTGTGGTAGTGTTAGGTTGTGCCACAAGGTGGCGCAATTGAAGTACTCGTAGGTAGCTTTTCTTTGTTTTTGTTTTCTATCGATGAAAATTAATTTTTCTTTCATTGCCACGGAGCAAATAGAAGCCTTCCATGGCGTGCTGGAGCTGGATAGTACCGGTTTGTGAGAGCTGATCATTAAATTTTCAGGAGTTTTGTAAGCCAATCATTAAACACAACCCCCAATACAAATGAAATTAAAATCACTAAAATTAAATTACAATTAAAATAATTAAAAACTGAACATTGAATAAACCATATTAAACACAAAGGTGATAAATACTCAACACTCACGCCTTCCTGATGACTTTGCTGCCGTTTCTATTTTGCGTTTCAGAGATTAGATAATCTGTCGTATCTGTGTGGGGGAAATGCTACTTAATGGTGTGCTATTGCACATAGCTCCCCAACTCCACAGTCAGAGTCAGCGCCTGAGTAGCTTGAGACCCACTGGGGTTGGAGTATTTACATCATGGAAATCAACAGATGCTACAGATCAGGAAGGGAGGGGGTAGGGCAGACAGTTGTTAAGCATTTACCAACACACTGCTGGAACTAGCATTTAAGTTCATAATTTATGTGGCTAATTTTTATGTACTTTGGACAATTTTATCACATTACCCCAAAATGACGATGGCGTCCCCCTCCCTCGAAAAAACAAACAGAGTGTTGGGAGAGGAAGGGCTCGTATTCCTCCCATAACCTCATCTAGACATACAGGAATGGAGACCCCGCACAGATAGGCCAGTTCAGCGCTAAATGCCGCAACAGGGGTGAGTCAGTGAGTGAGTCAGTGAGTGAGTGACGGTCGCTCAGTCGTGTCAGATTCTTTGCGACCCCTGGACTGTAGCCCACCAGGCTCCTCTGCACATGGAATTCTCCAGGCAAGGATACTGGAGTGGGTTGCTATTTCAGGTGGTCCAAAATCAGGCTCTAGACTGCTATGAAAAGTTTACCCCCCAAGTAATTGACACCAAGCATTTGCATATTCAAACTGACCAAAGTTACTCAAGCTATCTTGTCTGTGATTGGTGAGATGACTTTGAAACCGCCCACAGCACACCTCAGTCAGGGCCCCAGCAGGACCCCATGGCACACTCTACCAGACAGTTAATTGGAAAGTGTTTATCATCGAATGAGGCTATTTACAGAGGTGTGGGAAGATTACAGAAACCACAAGGGATAGGAAAGTGCCCTGGGACTAGCAACAGTGGGAGGCTGCTACCAGGCCTGGCTAAGGGGCTAGGTGTGGGAGCTGTTAGTAGAACAGCAGAGAGCAATGGGTGAAGGCTGCTGTGGGCATAGCACACACCAAACTGCAGCCCAGCGACAGAAATAAATACTCCCACCTTTTGAGTCTTCCTGCCAGCCAGGAAGATGCATTTCATCGGCCAAACCTTAATCCAACCGGCGGTCAGTGGCCAAGGCCACCCAACTGATCTGGTCCATGGGGAGCAGCTTCCTGGGGTCCATGGACAGCAGATCTGGAAGGAAGAAACGGATCCGCCCAACAATATGGCACTGCCCTCACAGGACGCAGGCCCCCAAAAGACATGCCAGAGACCACTCACCTGCATGAGGCCTGGCCCAGCAGAACAAACAGCAGGCTGGCCATGGCCAGGCAGAGCTATACTAAAGAGCCAAAGAAGCTCTGTCCAAGAACTTGCACCTGGCCAACACGTAACGAATGAACATGTCTCAGCTACACGTATGCCTATAATTAAACCTCTGCACGGGTGTGGACTTTACCTTGATGCTAATAAAACTTAATCTTCAGGCCACAAGATGGAGATTCTATTCTCGCCACCCCCATCTGGAAGAGAAAGAGAGCTGGACCATAAGGAAGGCTGAGCACCCAAGAATTGATGCTCTCGAACTGTGGTGCTGGAGAAGACTCTTGAGAGTCCCTTGGACTGCAAGGAAATTAAACCGGTCCATCCTAAAGGAAGTCAATCATGAATACTCATTGGAAGGACTGATGCTGAAACTGAAGCTCCCATACTGTGGCCACCTGATGCGAAGAGCCGACTCATTAGAAAAGACCCTGATGCTGGGAAAGATTGAAGGCAGGAGAAGAAGGGGACAATAGATGATGAGATGGTTGGATGGCATCACCGACTCAATGGACATGAGTTTGGGTAGACTCTAGGAGATGGTGAAGGACAGAGAAACCTGGCCTGCTGCAGTCCATGGGGTCTGACACTAAAGTGTCAGACGTGACTGAGCGACTGAACAACAACCTAAGAAATGAGCTCTAGGAGAGAAGCCCAAGCGCTCTGCAGCCGCAGCTGCTCTCAGAGGACCCTTTCCCAAACTCTCCCTTCTCACCCGGTTCAGGGAGAGGGTTTATAGATACAAGGGGGTAGGCGGAGGCCTTTTGTGGCCAAACACTCTGGAAAAGATTGGCAGTTTACCCCGCCCCGAAGATTCACAATGTACATTAGCATAGTAAAGGCGCCAGATAAAGACAACGTTTGGCTTTGTTTACCGTGGGGGTTGCCGGTACTTCTGGAGCTTAAGCTGAAAGCGAAAGGAAGGGTAGGAGTTAGATAAAGTGTTTGAGGCTGAGGGCACGGCCCAAGTGAAGGCCCCGGACAAGTCTGGAGAAGTGGATGAAGTTGAGTGCAGCTAGAGGAGCGGGCCTTTGACCCAGAGGGCCCGGGGCGACGATGCGCTCAGAGCTAACATGCCGCCATCCGAGGCAGCTTGCCCAGCTCTCCGCAGGTTTGGCTGGCTGTCCCCTTGCATCCTTCCATCTGTAACCGACGTCTGGGGGACCAGCAGGAGTGGATGCAGACCACGTGATTAGCACGCCCTCTTGGAGGTTCTCCCCCATGACCTCTGGGTCTCTTCACCCCACAACTGGGGAGAGCCACAGTGCCCAGTGGTCCCCTGACAGGGTTTGGAGATATCCCTAGACACCCAAACACCACCGTCCCTCTATGACCAAAGGTACCGTCCCCAAGCCTTTGGCCATGGGGCTACAGCCTGGCACCACCAAGTACAGTCTGACTCGGGGGAGAAAAACAAAACAAATAGTCTGCCTGCGGGGGGTGGCACTAGCTGTCTCCGAAGCTTTACAACCCATGTCCCTGGGTGCTGGCCTTGGTCCCGCAAGACTTCAGAGCCGCCAGTGACGGCAGAAGTGAGAGTTCACAGGTGTATCCTCTTTAGAAAGGTGGAGGGATGGACAGAGGTGCTGGGAAAAGCTGGCAGGACAGGAGACTGTCCTTTCTCCTTAGCTAATAACATCTGTGGACTGCCTCACCCAGACCAGAGAGTGCTTCCCGGCCTCAAATTTACCACCCTCCTTATGTCAAATATAACACATTCTCTGAGCTAATGACCTCTGACCCCGCCTTAAAAAAAAAAAAAAACAGCCCTCCACTTCATCTGTCTTTGGGCTGCTGAATGCCATTCCTGGAGCAGGCGGAGAGTCTAGCAGTTCTTTTGTTTTCCAATGATATTTTTTCTCCTGATTCCCTTCCTTTCAATCTGATTTTGCTCCGTGTGTCTAACACAGGGCTGCCCAGACTCCTGCTCACCCTGACATCAGGCAAAAGCCAGTTAGGGGACCTCTGATTTGATGTACAATTTGCAGGGTTGGCATTCAACTATCGGATTCACGCTCAAAGTGGCCATTCAAAAAGAGTCCTGGGCCTCACTCAGAGTTCAGTCTAGCCTGAGGACTGACTTTCCAAGAGCGGCGAGCTGATGGCTAGAGCCAGCCTTTTTGGCAGTAGGGACCCTGGGCAGAGATGAGTCCGACCGTACCCAGGAGCCTGGGAAGAATAAGTACAAGTCTCAGGCAGCATGATCATGATCGCCCAAGTGTGGCAGCGTGCCACCTGGCCTTAGAGATGCGTGAGAGAGCGTCTGATGCCTACAACAGTCTGCAACAAGGGCAAAGGAGTGACCGAGAGCTCTGAGCTCCACCCTTGACTCTCTGTGACCCTATGCACACAAGGGTTCCATCTGAAATGCTGGAGGGCACAGGAGTCTGAGTGCTCATCCCTGTGGCAGTTAGGGTCCTCCAGGTAGCAGATACCAAGATGGAATCAAGTTCAGGATCTGTATTGGGAGTGTTGTGCCAGAAGGGTCAGGGGGAGGGAGCAGGAGTAGGTGGGAGAGACTTCAGTCCCAGGTCCGCAGGTCTGATCCCTGAGAAACCAGGGGAAAGGAAGGAAGATGGGATGAGAAGAACCTCAGACACAGCGCAGCTCTGAGAAAATCTCCATCAGGCTAATGGGGAACCCCAGAGCAAAGACTGCTCATCAAAGACATCCCACATCTGGCCCAGCTCTGGTGGCCCTCTCTGCTGTCCCTGGGTGGGGTCTGTGGCCCCCTCAGCTGCTGTGAATTCTGAAGGTGCAGCAGTTGGGGGCTGTCAGCTAAGAGCACCCCTTCCAGAACCTTCTCCACTGAAGGGAAGCCTGGGTAGTGCCCTCCCATGGCTGCCACAGTGCTTCTGTGCCAAGTCAAGAGGATATATCAGGGATGGTACAGGGTTACAGCCCTGGCTCTAAACCTAGTCTCCTGACCGCAGACAAACTTTCCCCGCTTTTCATCTCAGTGTGTGGACAAAGAGAATCAGCTGTATCTGTCCTGTCTCAAGTCTGAATACCCTTGGATTCTGGTTGTTTTCATCTTTGAGCTCCTCTAAGATAGACACGGAGTCAGAAAGGACTCGGCGACTGAGGGGCCTCTACCCCCAGAGATAAATACATTCAAGTTGGAAAAGGTCCCAGTCATATTTGCAAGTCCAGAAGGGAGGTGGGGTGGGCTTAGACCACGCAGCTACCCATTGATTTGATTATTCCTCAAAGGTGTACTAAGTACCTGCTCTGAGCAAGTAAGGACTATGTGCCCAAGAGAGGCTGCAGCAGGAAGATCTAGCCACCCACCCCCTACCCCCCAAGGTACCGAGATGAGGGGTTCAGAAGTTCTTTAAAATAGAGTGTAATCCAAACGACCCTCCACACACACACTTCCCCTGCACTGCCAATCCACAAATACATGTGCACACACACGCATGCACAAAACACACACACAGAGAGCCATCTTTGGCATCATGAATAATTTATCTTTGTAGAACCCTGTACAGTTTACAAATATTAAAGCATTATCTCATTGTTTTAATCACAACAACCACTGTGGAGCAGCCTCATTCTTCCTGATAATGAAGTTGGGCTCAGAGATAAGATCTGAGTGAGGTGAAATGGCTCAGTAGGTGGTTCTTAACCTTTGGGGCAATCTCAGCTCCCTTTAAGAACCCTCTTTTCAGAAAAAAAAAAAAATATATATATATATATATATATGCGTACCACCTCAAAATTTCACCCAGGCTTTCAGGGCATTACAATTCCCTCCTCCAAACCCTCCAAAACGGGGGTGAACACCCCACCCACCCCTAGTGGTAGGAGACCAGGCTCAAGTTTTGCCCGGCTGGAGCTGAGGTCCACCAGGCAGCCCCTGGATGGGCGAGGAATCTCCGTGCCATTACAGCAGGATACGGGAATCTCCCACCCGAGATGGGCAGGGAAGGGTTAAAGGGAGGGGGGGAAGGGTTTTGTTTTTCACCTCGGAGGACTCTGTTCTGGGTCATTAAGAACACACAAGCCGAGTGAGCATTCCATTCCCCGGGCCTGCCTCCAGCGCACAGCTCTGCTTCCCAAAAAGATAAGTCCTGTGCGGAAGACCAGCCTGCTTCCCAGAGAGCCAGATGGGAACTCGCCCCAGATAAGGGCCGTGCAGTGCCAGTCCCACGGGGCCTTACCGCTGCAAGAATGGCCAGCCCCGAGGCTGCAGTTCTTGTAGGCTAAGGAGGGGGACGCGTTTGTGTTGTTGTTCAGTCACCAAGTGTGACGACTCCTTGCGACCTCATGGGCTGCGGCAGCCAGGCTCCTCTGTCCCTCACCATCTGAGCGTTTCTGAGGGGCTCACTAACACAGTGCCGGTCTAGGCTATTCTAGAGGAGGAACCCTCCCCCGGGTCCCGCACAGTACAGGGCCAAAGCGGGGCTGCCCCGGGTTGTGGACAGTGGGGCCTCGGCATCTGTGTGCCCGCAATTTGGGGGCTGGGTGGGTTCCAGCGACGCCTCAACCACCTCCTGCTGGGCTCACAGACGGCTTAGCCATCCCACCCGGCTTAGCCATCCCACTCCAGCCTTGGAGCAATCCTATCCCCATCCACCACCCAGGTGGTACCTGGCCCCAGCGCAGGTAAGGAGAAAGGCCTGTGGAAAACACCATTACAGATAAGTAACAGC
>SJXQ01005939.1:103716-115196 GCA_006408695.1 Aepyceros melampus | reverse complement strand
CTTCACAAGGTAAAGATCGCTATCAGCAGAGATGTTTATGGGAGTAATAATAATAGCTAGAGTTTATTGAGTGCTTATTGCGTGCCAGCTGCTGTTGTAAGCACTTTATATGCACTAAGTCTTTTAGTTCTCACACATCTGTATAAAAGAGGCACCATTATTATAGCCTGTTGACAGATAAGGACATGGATGTACCACAAACTCCATAGGCAGTTAGTTTCACAGACCACTTGGAGCAGTGAACCTATCATTGGAATGAACCGTCATGCAAGGGATAGTTTTAAAGAAGGAGATAAGGTAGATTTGTGTGTGTATATATAAATATATGTATATGCAAATGGATTTGGGTGTGTTTGTCAAAAGCAAAATTAGTCTTATTTATACATGAACCAATGAATAACCAATTGAATTTTGACCAATTTCAGGAAGCAGGAAGTACCTGTGCTGGGAATATTAAGAAAATCTTTATAGAAATGATAGGCCTAGACCTGTGGTTAAAAGGTGAGAAATTAGCATGAAATAAGTCCTAGAAGCAGGATGGAGGAGAGCATGGAGGGACTAGCTTATCTAGAATATTAGTCAAGATGGCAACCTACTGTTCACCAGATATTTCCAACTCTCTGCTTTCCTGACATATAGTAGAATGATATTGTCTTGCCCTTCTTTGAAGTTCAATGTGGCCATTTGCTTGATTTGGCCAATGAAATGTTAGTGGAACTAACTTGTGAAACTTACTTAGAGTGAAAGTTTAAAGAGCCAGGGCACTATTTGCCATGTTTTTCCCCCCTTGGGGGTAATCACAGAGCCCAGACTAAGATGGACTCTTCACCCTCCTGGCTACCTGAGTGACTGTGACAGGAAGAGCCTCTTCTCCTGCTGACCTACACAAAACATGTAGCAGGAGCAGGAAGTAAAGCTTTGTTGTTGTCTTGTAAGCCAATGAGATTTGGAGTTGTTGCTACAGCATAACTCCACCTATCTGACCAACACGTTTGACTCGTGCTATCATAACAAACAACTCCAGATCTTAGTGGCTCAACTAATGGACTTCATGCCCTTGCAAGGTTCACTGCAAGGCAATGGATGAAAGGGGAAAGGTGTTCTGTTCCATACAGATCACTCAGGGACTTAGGCTAATGGAGGCTCCACCCTCGGGAACATTTCCACTACTCACCCAGCAAGACTAGGAAGAAGCTGGAGAGTCCTACAGGGTCTTCCCATTGCCTCAATATAATGTATCATACATCACATCCATATGTATTAATATTTCATTGACCAGAACTGGGCACTGCCTCTACCTAACTGCAAAGGGACTGTAAGAGTCATCGCCCCATGCTGCAGAGAGGCTATTGGTGAACACTAACAACATCCACCACACCTGGCTCCAGAATACTGGAAAGTGGTGGGTAGTGGTAGCGTGGGCTCATGTGAAGAAGGCTTTTGAAAGCCGGAACATGACCCATGAGGTATCAGGGAGCCACTGTAAGTGTGTGAGCAGGGCAGGAACATGAGAAAGGCTGATTTAAGTATCACTGGGCTAGTCTAATGCTGGATAGATGGGTATTCAGGGGGCCACTGGAGGTGGCATGGGGCCTGAATGCCTATGTTCAAGGAGGTTTGTTAGGAGGTTGTTGTATTATCAACATCTATAGTGATGAGGCGGAGAAGGCAATGGCACCCTACTCCAGTGTTGTTGCCTGGAGAATCTCAGGGACGGGGAAGCCTGGTAGGTCTATGGGGTCGCACAGAGTCGGACACGACTGAAGCGACTTAGCAGCAGCAGCAGCATAGTGATGAGGGCTTGGTAGCCACTGTTGTCAGAGGAAGAGATGAGGAGTGAATCCTGTGATAAGGAAAGACGAAGTATGGTGTATTGGGAGCCCAGGCTTCAACATCAGACAAACCAGGATTCAAATTCCACCTCTAACACCTGCTAGCTTTTTGATCTTGGACAAAATACATTAACTTCTCAAAACCTCAGTGTTCTTACCTGCAAAATGTGAATAATAATATTACTTACCTTATGCAGCCACTGTGAGGATCGAAGATTAGTGATTCTGTTTGTAAATTGGCAGTAAAAAGGTGGAAATGGTGATGGTGGTGGTGACGAAGATGATGGTGGTGGTCGTTAGTGTTGGTTATGAGACAGATGGTGGTGGAGATGGTGGGAATGGTAGCGGTGCTAGTGAATCATAAAAAGACTAAGATTAAAGCTTAGGGGGATAAAGTATCTAGAATTATGGGCAAGACAAGGAAGAGGCTCCCACTATGCAAAACATAGAAGTCACAGTCAGAATATAGAAAGTGAACTATGAAATCTAGGATCCTAGAAACCAAAGGGGAAAAGAGTTTCATTAAGAAGGCTTAAGGACACTTTAGGACACAGAAGATAGGAACAACAGCCGTTAGATTTTATTACAATAAAATGACTATGACCTGGTGAAAGGGTAAGTTGGTGGCAAGGGATTAAGAGGGACTAGGCATCTGAAAGTGGGTACCCAGAGGGTGTAGACCTACCTCATAAGGAGCTTCCAGTGGAAGGAAGAACCATAAAAGGATCTATATCAGTCAGAAATGTTTTGGATGCAAGTAGCAGTACTTTTGATTAAAAAAGAAGTCCGTGGAAAGAAAAAGAGGAGAAATATTTGTTAAAATGCTTTGCTTTCACAGAGTTGAAAAGATCAGCCATAGCTAGAGAGGGGAAAAACTATCAATAGCTAAAATTTACAGTGGGGCTTCCCAGGTGGCATGGTGATAAAGAATCTGCCTGCCAATGCAGGAGACAAGAGGCGCTGGCTTGATCCCTGAGCCAGGAAGATCCCTGGAGGAGGAAATGGCAAGCCACTCTAGTATCCTTGCCTGGAACATCCCATGGACAGAGGAGACTGGCGGGCTACAGTCCATGGGGTCGCCAAGAGTCAGACCCGACTGAGCGCACACACACACACACAAAATTTGAAGTAAGGCTCTATTTAACCTACAGCTCCTTTCTTATCTTAACAGATATTTATAGAGCATTTTCATTGAAGAATCCCAATATTTGGATGACGTTGAGCCATTTTTAAAAATATTTCTTTATTTTGGCTGTGCCAGGTCTTAGCTGCAGCATGTGGGATCTAGTTCCCTGACCAGGAGTTGAACCCAGGCCCCCTGCATTGAGAGTTCTGAGTCTTAGCCACTGGAGCACCAGGGAAATCCGAGCCATTTTTCATAGTCTTTGAACTTGTCCCTCAACATCTCGTCTCTCCTAGTTCCCTAGGAGAAAGACTCCATTTCCCGGCTAGGTGTGGTCACGTGACTAAGTTCTGGCCAATGTCCCATAAGTGGATGCACAATCTATAAGTTTCCAGGAATCTTCCTGAAAAGACAGCAGGGCCTTTTCATCCCCTTCTTCTCTCTCCTGTTGCCTTAACACATGAGTGTCATAGTTGCCATCTTGGACGATAGGACTAAAAGTCCCATTCTGAGGGCAGAGCATTGAGCTTGGGGATCCTAGATCTGTGAAAACTTCACGGTACAGAGGAGTCATTCCGGCTTTGGATTCAAGCCAAAGCCCATCCTCCCAGACACACTCCTCAGGGAGGGGACAAATGGCCTGGATACCCACTGGGGTGGCCTCTGAGATTCACCCAGGGAGACCAGCCCTCTCTCTGGGAGTAGCAGTCTCACAGAGGGCTGCCCCTGTTCCCTAAGTACCACTTTGTAGGAAGGAGCAGTAATGTCCACACTGTCCTCTGCCTCCTCCTCAGGCTGGAGAAATCTTAGAAGGAAGGTGCCCGAACAGCCCTTCAGCACAGCTTGTGAGGCCCTGGGCCTCGGCGCTGGCTGGCTGGCTGGCTGGCAGGAGGACAGATTCTGATTTCAGTTGTGCATTGCTAACAAGCGGTGACTTCACATTGGCGAAGAGAGCCGATTTGAGTGCTTTCAAGGACAAAATGTGTCCTGCTATCTGGAGGTGAAAATCAGAACCCCATCTCACCACCTTGCTATTTCTAGAGGCAAAGGAAAAGCTTTTAGAGGCTGATCCCACCCCTGCTCTGAAATGAAGGCCGCTCCTCAGTCACGCCAGCCCCTCGCTCCATAGAGTTCTGCGTCATTTCCCCTTATGATTCATCCAGTACATCCCACCGACTGCTTGGTTCTGTGGTCATCTCTTGGGCGGGGTCATCCCTCCCATGACCCCATTATGAACTCCAGGGGAACAAGGAAGGTGATTTATTCGTTTTTGTAACCTCATGACATAGCACTGTGCCTGGCACGCAGCAAATGCTCGAAAAAGATTTCTGATTAATCATTCCTGCATTTCATTTGGGGATCTTTGCCTACAAATGAGAGGCAAGTCATCTGTGCTGATCCCCTGACGCCAGGCCGCCGAACAAAGCCACATCTAGTCCATGTTGCAAACCTACCTCTCAGAACCCCTGAAGTTTCAGAGAGAACAGTCACCAGTCCACCTTGGTAAAAGGTAGTGATAGCGGTTTTCCAATGACTAGCCTAAATTTCTCCTGTCGCAGTTAAGAACCACTCCATCTGCTCTGCACGTCAGTGTGACAGCCCAGCTGCTCACTGCCACCTACAACCTGGGCTGACATTCAGCTGCAATGCACAGCTACGACAGCTGGACAGGTTGTTAAAATATTGAAATGCTTCTGTACCGTATAGTAAATAGCCCCTGTCCTCAGCTCCTGAGTGTCCTCATCTGCCACCCTGGCCAACCTCAGCTACTCCCCTGTGATCCCCAGTTTCCACTCCAGAGCACAGAAGACCTCCGAGAATGGTGGTCGGTGCCCACCTTCGAATCTCGCCAGCTGTAGCAACTCACCCTTCTCCTCCCCAACTGAGTCCAGCAGCCCGTCCCCTCCCCTTGGGCATCACCGTCCTATGACAGCAGCCCCTGGCAGACATGTAGGCAGATGTGCCAGTCGCAGGCTGGGAAGGGATACTGTCAGCTATCTACAATGGGAGGAGAGGTGAAGTCACTCACCAGAGATAGGTGGGGATCGAATGCCCAGAGAGAGGACAGAGGGGTCAAAGCCTGGCTATGAAGCCACCAAAAGCCACAGTGAGGCTGGGCTGGATTCAGTAGGAGTTAGACCTGAGCAGGATGCCTGCAGACACCAGGTTCTGGGACAAGGTTGAGGTCAAGACCAGCTAGACAAGAGACAGGCTTATCTAAGCCACTTGCTCCCTCTCCCAAGCCTGGAAATGCCTATGAAATGAGAAGGTACCCTGTATTCCAGAAGGCAGCCAAGACCCAGTGAGAAACTCCAGGAGAGACTTGAAGTGGTGTCTGTCAGGATGGTGGGTGGCCAGCGCAGAAATGAAGGAACACGTAAAGAAGAAGCTTTTGAACTTCGGTCTTTGCATCATCTCATCTGCCCAAGACTTTGGGACTGTCATTTTCTGCCCCCAACCCATGGCAGAAATTGGTGGCACCAGCTCATAGCTGCCAATGCCAGGGTCGTGGGGGTACAATCAGGTGGCACAAGCCCACTGGATGAAGAACTGAGGGAAAAAGGCGCTGGGCGGAGCAGGAGCCCCAAGGACCGAAAGGCTCAGTTCAGTCGCGCAGTCGTGTCCAACTCTTTGCGACCCCATGAATCGCAGTACGCCAGGCCTCCCTGTCCATCACCAACTCCCGGAGTTCACTCAGACTCACGTCCATTGAGTCTGTGATGCCATCCAGCCATCTCATCCTCGGTCGTCCCTTTCTCCTCCTGCCCCTAATCCCTCCCTGCATCAGGGTCTTTTCCAATGAGTCAACTCTTCGCATGAGGTGCCCAAAGTACTGGAGAATCCAGCAAGCCTGCTCCCTCCTCTGCTGCGGACGTTGCAGGGTTGAAAGGAAAACCACCATCTGGAAGATATACCTGGCGATGTGGCTGTACACTCGGGTGACCGACACTGGTTCCGTGGTGCCTGGCTTTCAGCCCTACCCCATGGCATGTGACCTCGCAGAGCAAAGCTACAAGGCCCCTGAGGAGAACGCTCAGCACACAAGAAAGCCCTGGAACTAGACGTCAGGGCCAGCAGCGGCAGGCATGCATGACTGGCACCGAAGGCCCAAGCATTTAAAATAAGCACGAGGAGGGACTTTCCTGGCGGTCCAGTGGTTAAGATCCTAGGTGCTGCAATGCAGGGGGCGCAGGTTCTATCCCTGGCTGGAGAACTAAAATCCCACATGCTGCGGCGAAAAGATAAAAAAAGAAATTAAAATCAGGACGAGGACCCTCTTGAAAGAGGTAACAGGAGATAAGAGCAACTTCAGAGAAGAACACAGATCATTGAAACATAGCAAATGGAAATCAACAGAAAGAAGAGATGAAATCGAGACCATGCTGGTTGGGATAACTGCCAGCACAGGGATAATCAGAGACCAAAATGGAGAGTCCGTTCTTTGTAAGTCACCCATGTCCCACGCGTATCCCTCAGGTCCCTTTCACATTTCTCTGCACGCCCAGAAGCCAGTGCCAGTGTCCCTTGGCCAGAGGACCCTCCTCAGGCTGCCGGACTCGCTGGATGTGAATTCAGCCCTGAACCACTCATGGGAGGGAGAGTTAGTAAAATTCTGGCCCCTCATCCCAGACCAGGGCCAACTTGGAGGTGTGACCTGCCCCGTCTCCCAGTTCTCCGTGAGATGGGTCCAAGTGCCCTCCATGGGGCTCTGCAGGGCGGCGTACTCTGGCCTGGCCCCCTCCCCTCCCCACCCCAGTTCCCCACTCCCCAGTTTGTTTTCCCCAAAAGCAGGTTCTAACAAATCACTTTCACCTACTGTCCTGGCTTGGGGGCTTGCTTCTGGGGTACCCACCCTAAGACACAGAGCAGTCTTTCTCAGTGAATACCACTGCCGTCTCTGCAACTGCCCAAGCCCCAAACCATGGAAGCAACGTGCACCCCATTCTCTTTCACCCCCACATCCGATCCACCAGATATCCTTGGCTCTAGCCCCTCAATGCCTCTAGAATCTTCTCTCTCTCATAGTCACGTTCTGCATGGACAACTAAAACAGCTCCTAACAGCCCATCTCTTCCTGTCTTGGCCCCTCCAATCCTTCCTCCAGGAGGTGGGCCCCGGAGGGGCTCTCTGTGACCCTCAAGCTAACATCCAGTCTTACTCATGCTTGCAGGGGCTCTGCTGCCCTGGCCCCTTGCCCTATTCAGCCTCGTCTCTCACCATTCACCACCTCCCAGCCTCACTGAATGCATCACCTCCGGGTCTCACACAGGCTCTTCCTTCTGCCTCCAACAGCTATCTCCCCTGCAGCCTGCTCTCTCAGCTTGCCCTATTTCAGCTCTCCATCTAAACACCCCTGTCTTTGAACACCTGCCCCCCGACCCCCAGCCTGGGCCAATGCCCCTACCATTCTGGAACGGACACTTCATGTATTATCTGCCCCTTTTCCACAAGTGGCCCCCTTCCCATTCACTCGGTTTCCACGGACAGAATCGTATTAATCGCTCATAGCCCTGCCCCTTCACAGAAGTGATTGGTTTAGAGCTGGGCACCTGACCAAGCAGAGCCAGTGAAAACCTTCCCCAGAAATCTTGGACCTGGAATGGAGAAAGGCGAATAAATCTGACTGGGTGGCTAAAGCTTCCCGGAGATAATACTCCAAAGCATCAGACACTATATGCTCTATCACGTGAAGAAAATTAGTCTTTGTGAAAGAGAAGAGAGCCACTAAAGAGCAGCAAGGAGATGGAGAAGAGGCTCCTGGGTTCCTAGTGTCCCGAGCCCAGACACATTACAGCCTTGAGTTCTCTGAGATGCCCGTTTCCCTGGAAATCATGGCAGAACTCGAACTCCACTTTCCTTGAAGCTAGTGTGAATTGAGTTTTGTCCCTTGCAACAAACAAGATGTAACTATTAAGCTAATTTCAGACTTTACTGTAAGCATCTGTTTAGTTGGCCCTCTTCTAGTCGGCAAGCTTCTGTCCCCATCTTCTTCCCTATAGAATCAGAAGACCAAGCGCCGTCCTTGGGTCACGGTAGGTGCTCGGCATGCGTGAGGTGGCAGCGAGTGTGGCAGCTGCTCATGGCTGCAGAACAGGTGCAGGCACAGACTGGTCATCTCATCTCTCCAAAGGCTGCCCAATCTGGCAGCTCCTGCATCCCTTCTTGTGCCCTGCGGGCGGGCAGCAGGGGAGGAAGGGGCATGCGCACTGTGACTCAGTCTATTCTGAGCTTTAGAAGTTTGAAAGGGGCTACCGAGGGGAACAGCAACCCACTCCAGTATTCTTGCCTGGAGAATTCCATGGACAGAGGAGCCTGGCAGGCTGCACTCCATGGGGTCGCAAAGAGTCAGACACGGCTGAGCGACTAACACACATACACACACACACACACACACACTGACAGCTTGAGCGACGCTTCTAAGTAGCTTCGGTCCTGGTGCAGGTTGAGTTATGCCCCTGCAGGCGTCTGGCTGACCTCGACCACAGGCTCAGGAGTGAATCTGCTGTTATTGCCAGAGCCTGATGAGGAGGATGACATAACCACGCGGAAACCCATTACCGCATGGCTCCAGACACGTTCTGAGAAATGGGATCCTATTCTCACAGACCAGCACATTGACATTCAAAGAGCCAAAGAACACATCCCAGCTCAAAGTCAGCCCTAAACGTGTCTGGAAAATGCCTGTGGCATCCTTTGGAAATGTCAGCGCCTGGTCATAAGCGAGGGTGGGGAATGTTCTGTCAGTCCTCAGGGACAGCACACCCCAGAAGCGGAAACACCTGCCCTTTCACCTTTAGAGAGAGGGTGTTTCCCAAAACAGATTCACAAAGGGCAAAGCAGGTTAGGTACCAAGGTTTAAATTGGGAATAATTACTCAGCCTCCCCATTGCAGGCTTGTCTTTTTTTTTTTTTTTTAAGATCTACGAAGACTTCTAAAAGCCAAGCACGCCTGTGACTTTCCCTTTCTTTGCTCCCCACACTATTCATTTCTTATTTCTCTTTCCAGAGTTAATTTATACAAATACAAGCAAACACAAATACATATATTCTTATTTCTCTCCTCTATTTACAGAAAAGGTAGCATACTGTCCACACCATCCCGCACATGGCTTTTTTCACTTCGGCTACCTTCAGGATTTTTCCATTCGTGCACAGGGGGATTCTTCATCCTTTGTTCAGCTACAAATGATGCCAGCTCGTGGATGCCATAGTTTATTTAGTCTGTCTTCTACTGATGGCCATTTGGTTGATTCTATCACAAGCAATGATACAGTGAGTAACCATGCACAAATGTCATCGCACACACATGGAGGACTGAACACATATGTCGTTGCATTGATGATCCCAACCTTTAGCTCTTCCTGTGTCCCTGCCCTGTGACCCTTGACTTTGCTGCTTCTCTCACTAAAAAGGCAGAGTGCCTTTCTTTGACCCCTTAAATCTGGACTTTACCATGTAACTTGTTTAACAGACTTGATGTAAGCAGAAACTTTAAAACATACTTGAGGTTTTAATTTCTTCTTTCATTTCTCTGAATTGCCGTGAAACATGCCCAGGCCAGCCGAGAACAAGCTCAGGCTAGCATGCTGGAGTATGACAGCATGTAGGGTACAGGGCCCAGTGGCCCAGCTGAGGCTGTCCTAGACAAGCCAGCTCTTAGCCAATCTGCCAGCTGACCACAGATACAGAAGTGAACTTAGCCAAGATTAGCTGAATCTACCTTAAATCAGCAGAAACACCCCCAACAACCAAGTAGTGAGAAATAATTGAGTTGTGGTTTTAAGATACTAAAACGTAGGGTGGTTTGTTAGGCAGCAATGACTAACTGATACATCATACAATATAGAGGCAAGTAAGATAAATTCCCAGAAGTGGAATTGCCAGATCAAAGGATATGACATTTGAAATTTTGGTAGATATTGCCAATATCTCTGCATAAAGATTGGACTAGTTTACACTCCCACAACTAGGCATCAGAGTACTTGTTTGTAAACAGTATGTTATCCTTTTTTTGTCTGTCTGGTAGATAAAAAAGAATATCTCTGTGTAGTTTTGTTTGCATTTTCTTATCATAAGCATGAACACTTCATATGTTTACAAACCATTTCAACCTCCTTTTCAGTAAACTGTGTGTTCATGTTTGTAACCCTTTTTTCCTATTGGATCACTATTGTTCTTACTGATTTCTAGGAACTCTTTATATATTAGAAAGATAACCCTTTGCCTATGATCACCATTCCATGAAAACATACACTCCAGATGAGAGCTTAATGGTAGGCAAAGGGGGTAAACAAAGCAGAGCTCTAGCAGAAGGTAACTTTCCCTCCATCAGCAACTATGTCTTGAGTACTTTTTTTGGTTCAAGGTTCTGGGTTAAGCATCCCAGCATACTCAGAAAAAAATTGACATGGTACATAAGGAATGTTCTAGAGATGGCTATGGTTAAATCCCCACATATATCTACCCATAGTCCCTACCTAAGGAGTGGGCAAGGGGAACATATACATTCCTCATGGCTCAACTTCCTTGGCCACTGCTGATTGATCACAGCAATATGCCTGATCAAGGGCAAAACCAATTTGATTCTCTTTTGAGACTTTGAACTCAGAGACATAAAATCAATCCGAGAATGGTGGGCCCTGAAGGTATCAGATCACTTTGCAGAGGTGGTGCTACCATTTGGTGCAGCCCTACAGAGCCATGCACAAGCAGACAAATGAACTGAGGAAGAGCCAGGGCGCAGACAGTACGCAGCAGTCAATCAGACACCAGCAGGGAGGAGCAGACACAGGCCCCAGCCTGAGGGAGAGACAGACAGACTGCCCCCTCATTTCCAGCTCTTCCAGACTCAGCTCCTGCCCCCTTGCCCCCCACCTCCCGACCAGCAGTTTCTTTCTAGCTGAGTTCCGTAAGAGCCCTTTGAATCCTATTACTAAACCTGCTTGTACTAATTTAAGGAGTGTTCTTATTCTTGGTATTGAGTGTCTTAAGACAAGGAATTTTCATATCAGCTGAAAAAAAGAATAGAGCCTTTTCATTTCGTATGGCATAGTTTTGATTTTAAAAGTTTCCTAGTTGCTATCACTTCTCATTTTATACTGGGAAAACCTGGGGGCTTGGCCAAGGTCACTTTGACCATAAAACGCAGAGCTCAGCCCTGAGGGGAGGGGTTTGTTGCCAAATGGCCTTTCCCCTCAACCCCACTTTGCTGCCTCCAGGCCGAAGCATTGTATAAGTGCATGCTTAATCATGAGACTAAGACTTTAGGTGCTGAACAGCTCCCAGGGAGGGTGATCAATATAGACTAGCATCACCAGGGCATCTATCTACCCACAGTCTGTGGGAGGTAGGGAGGCTGTGGCCAGGCCCTGAGGACCTCTCAGGTTCCCACTACACCCCCCACCCCAGGACACTCAGGGACACTTCCCATGTTTATTTATGTGTATGGCACCCTGCCTGGGAGGAGGGCTGGTTCTCTAAAGGAAAATCCCCCAAAGAGATATGCTGGCTGTTTAATGGCCCAT
>SJXQ01005939.1:3510-13862 GCA_006408695.1 Aepyceros melampus | reverse complement strand
CCTGGATCACACTGGCAGCCTGGCCCCCTGAGTTGGTTTGTTTTTCCAGGGCATAAACTTATTTTATGGAGAAATAAAATGCACAATAATAAAAAGGGGGAGGGGAGTGTTTCCACAGGCTCACATTTTATCCAAAGGGGCCGTGATTTGGCATCCCTGGCTCGAATATGAAATTATTACACAAGAATTGACTCTCGGTGTCTCCGATGCTCCCTGGGATGATTGCTTCTATAACTTATGGAGACAGCTGAGCGTTTGCATTCAAGTGATCACATAAATTAATATCCATATGTGGAAATGGTGTGCTGGGAGCTGGCCTGCTTTAAGAATGCATTCCTTGTAATGATCCTTGCACCTGAAGAAAAATGCCCATCCCAGGTTGTGAGCGCAGGCCTGGTATGCTCTAGTCATGGTTCATAAGGGTTTGAAGTCAAATACAGCAGGCAATCTATTCCCCCTCTACAGTGGTGAAGAGCTCTGTGTTGTGTTCAGTGGCGATGTCATCAGAAGGAATGAAGGGAACTGCTTTTTGGAAAAAAAATTTTTTTTTAATAAATAAATCAAAAAGCATGTGCCTTAAAATGAAATGTTTTGCTCCTCGGGGATGGGTTTAGCCCAAAGTTCTAATTATATGTGTGGCAGTTTAAGGCCTCCCAGGCTTCGTGCTTGCCAAAAGCTTTTATTTTGCTACGTGACAGGAGACAAAATTACCACTTTCTCCTTCAGAGATTGCCAACACCATGCCAAAGGGGTGACGGGGGCGGCGGCAACACCAGCAGGAATTCATGATGGGCTTTGCGTGGGTAGGGCAGGCAACTGGGAGGTAGAAAACCCAGACCCTGCCCTCAGATCACAGATCAAGTGGCCAGCCGAGGTGACAAGCCACAACCAGGCAACGTGAGCCTTGGGGACACGGCACCCTGTGCAGGCTGGGTGCTCAAAAGTATTTGCTGAATGAAAATACAGAAGGAAAGGAGCAGAGGCACGAGAAAACAACTTTCACCTTCACTCACTGATTCATTATTCATTCAGGAAACGTCTCTCGAAGCCCACCACATCCGCTGCAAGATGAAGGGGAGTTTGACAGCAGAGTCCTCTCACGTGGTGCACATTTAATTCCATTCAATTCATTCTGGGGCTTTTCAACACCCGGTGGATTTATAACCTTTTCAGGCGATGGATGACAGGCGTGTGCTCGATAAAAAAAGGATAGATTTGGGCCGCCTCTGCAGATTCGGCCACTTCCTCCCATCCTTCCCACCACGGGCCCGCCTCTGGCCAGGTGGCAGGCCATCAGCCTCAGGCAAGACTGACTGAATTTAAAAATAAAACGTTGGCAGGCTTCTTTTCTATTTTAAGAGCTGAACAAACATGGAAGCACACAACTCCTTCATTTCTATACGCACCCGCCCGCGCACGTGCACCCAGGCACCTTGGTTCTCCCACATCCACCCCCACCCTTCATCTCACAAACTTTCCTTTTGCCTTTACTGGGAGCACAGTAGACTTCCAAGAAACCTCAAGAAAGACCTGTCTAAGGTTCAATGGCCTGGACTTTTCCTCAGCAGCAGCGATATGCTGGTAAATGTTTAACAACTGGCTCTCCAGGAAAAAGGAAAAAAAAAAACACACATACACACCTGCTTGCAGTGTTTGCCGATTTCTATAGTGTAAATACTCCCCCCTTCTCCAGGTCGATTTCAAGCTATCACCTCGCCATCGCAGACTGGAGAGTTGGCAAGAGATATGTATCATCAGTTCTCTTCAGCTATTTAGCACCAGCTCCTGCAGCCCCTTCAAAAGCAAGCCTGCAATAAATTCATTGGGCAAAGCTAAAGGGGAGGTAGGAGTGTGATCATCAGCTGTCAGGGGACTGATCTCAGTCTTTTTGAGAGGTAGCAACACACTGGGTCGCCCTACTCCCCGCTAGAATCTGTTCCCACAGGAAACAGGGAGTAGAACACCAAACCACAGCTCTAGCCCCTCATCCAGGCCACATTCCTCTCTTCTGGCTTTCCAAAGACTTCAACAGCAGACACCTGAGAAGACTCCCCATTCCAGAAGCTGAATTGCAATTGCTTTGAAAAGATTATGCCTTCCCACCATCCGATATTTCATAATAAGAAAATGGGAATCCAAATTCTGCCCCACTAAAGCTGAATGATGGAAAGAGAGGCAGAGAGGGGGAAATTGATTTGCGATGTCAATAGCAGGTTTGATGTCCTTACCCGCACCCGGAGGAATCCTCCACTTCTGCCAGATTGGATTTCTTTCAGAGCTGTGTGTAGTCTGACTACGAGCACTTTACACCCAGGCCATCATGGACTCGTGGCATGTTCTGATACCAGCCTCCAGCTCCCCATCACTGAGGACCCAATGAGAGCCCCTCCCTAGCGCTGCTTCCTCCTGGATCTTTTTGTGTGGTCCCAAGTGGCCCATTCCACCCTTCTGGCTCTAGGCTTTTGTAGCTGGGCGCTTGATCTTTGTTTGTGTACTATATACACTGTGCTCAGCAAATATTCACTCCCCCTCCCCACTCCAGCCTCTCCCTGTACCCCCTATATGGCAGGAATCTACTTCCAGGCCCCAGTGACATTGGTTGGCCATGTGACTTGCTATGGTCAATGGCATGTAAGTAAATGAGATACAAGCAGAGGTTTGAAATGTGCTTACTTGGTTTGGCCCCGGCCTCCCGCACTCCTGCCAATGCCTCCAGGCAGCTGCTGCTGCTTCAAGCTAACACCCTGGAAAGAGAGATGCTGGGAGCTGACCTAAATCCAACGCCTAGCCTGGAACAGAGAAGCCACAGCCATCCATAGGAGAGAAATGAGTGTTTGTGGTAAGCCACTGGGATTTGGGGGCTGTTTGTTATGCAGCTGGATTGTAGGGTTAGTTATAACACCCACTTCAGGTCATGTTTAAATATAGAGCCTTTATCAACTTGTTTCCATAGAAGACTTAGCTTCCCACCAACATGGTGCAGAGACCTTCCTGGAAATCAGCTTCCAGGTGTACCTGCACCTAAAGCATGCATGCGTACTTTGGGCGACGTGTCATCCCACACACTCTGCCTTCCCAAATTAGCAACAGGGTTTGGTTTATTCTTTTCCTCCAACAATGTACCATGTACTAAGTACCTAATCTATACCAGCCCCAATGTGTCAGGTACCTGGAACACATAATCAAGAAGGTTACAGATATGCAGATGACACCACCCTTATGGCAGAAAGTGAAGAAGGACTAAAGAGCCTCTTGAAGAAAGTGAAAGAGGAGAGTGAAAAAGTTGGCTTAAAGCTCAACATTCAGAAAACGAAGATCATGGCATCTGGTCCCATCACTTCATGGGAAATAGATGGGGAAACAGTAGAAACAGTGGCTGACTTTATTTTTCTGGGCTCCAAAATCACTGCAGATGGTGACTGCAGCCATGAAATTAAAAGACGCTTACTCCTTGGAAGGAAAGTTATGACCAACCTAGATAGCATATTCAAAAGCAGAGACATTACTTTGTCAACAAAGCTCCATCTAGTCAAAGCTATGGTTTTTCCAGTAGTCATGTATGGATATGAGAGTTGGACTATAAAGAAAGCTGAGTGCCGAAGAATTGATGCTTTTGAACTGTGGTGTTGGAGAAGATGCTTGAGAGTCCCTTGGACTGCAAGGAGATCCAACCAGTCCATCTTAAAGGAGATCAGCCCTGGGTGTTCATTGGAAGGACTGATGTTGAAGCTGAAACTCCAATACTTTGGCCACCTGATGCGAAAAGCTGACTCATTGGAAAAGACCCTGACGATGGGTAAGATTGAGGGCAGGAGGAGAAGGGGACGACAGAGGATGAGATGGTTGGATGGCATCACTGACTCGATGGACGTGGCTTTGGGTGGACTCTGGAAGTTGGTGATGGACAGGGAGGCCTGGTGTGCTGCGGTTCATGGGGTCGCAAAGAGGCAGACACAACTGAGTGACTGAACTGAACTGAACTGAACAGTAATACATAGGAATGAGAGTACATACAAGCATAACATTTTAAAGCCCAAGTGAATGATAAAGATTGCTGGGAATTCTAGATAGAAAGAATGATCCCTTTTGGATTAGAGTGAGGAGTAGTGGGAACCAAGAAAGTTTTCACGGAAAAGGAAGAAACTGAGATAAATCTTAAAGGAAGAGTTGGTCTCAGGTGTGGGCTGGGGCCCAATATCCCAAGCAGGCCACAATGAGTTCTCAAGCTCATATGTGTCAGGGACAATGCTCAGACTAGTTAGAGGGGAAGAGGAAGGTAAACAGAGTCAGCTCACAGAGGCTTTCAAGATCAAAAGAGTCAGGGTTCTCACTCCACCTGATATAAGGACTTACTTTACAGCTATACCGTCATCAAGGCTGTGGTACTGATGGAGGGCCAGATGCATACGTCAAAGGGAAAGGATACAGAACCCAAAATATACCCACACTTTTACTGTGTAAAAGTTTTCTTTATTCTTATGTTGAAACATAACATTTTGTCCTTGTCATTTTCTATGAAGTCCACTTTATCCTTCTATAGATGTTAGAAATATGCTTCTATTTTTCCTAAGGTTTTTTTTTTTGTTGTTATGTTTTTATATTTAACTCTAACCCATCCAAGAATTTTGGGGGGCAGGGTCTGGTGTGAGATCCAAATCCAAGTTAGTTCTTTACACCAAGAACTTGTGCTAATGGCATTTTTAAAATAATCATTAAATATTAAATAAGGTGATTTGGTAGCTTTGTTTGTCATGGATTAAGTTCTCGGGGTGTTTTCAATCTGTTTCTAGAATCTTTCCTATGGATTGGATCAATTCCCTATTTTAGAGCCAATTACATAGGATCTTGGTCATCACAGTAGTATATTCATTCACCCCTTCACATTTGTAGGGAATTTTAGAAAAAGACTTGGGATTCTACTCTGTGGATAAGAAGAACCATGAGCAGTTTTTAGGCATGACTAACAAGCTCCTTATAATTTGGGTTAATCAGGGGGTAGTGTGTGAAATTTAGAAAGTGAAGCAATAGATAAAAAACAAGGATTTACTGTAATAGCACAGGAAACTATATTCAATATCTTGTAACAAACTATAGTGGAAAAGAGCCCAAAAAGAATATATATATATAAATGAGAAGATAAATATATACAGAGGATGAGATGGTTGGATAGCATCATCGACTCAATGGACATGAGTTTGAGCAAATTCTGGGAGATACTGAAGGAGAGGGAAGCCTGGTGTGCTTCAGTTCATGGGATTGCAAAGAGCTGGACAAGACTTAGCAACTGAACAACAACAAATACATATAAATATATATATATATATATATAAACTGAATCACTTTGCTATACACATGAAGCCAACACAATATTATAAATCAGCTATACATCAATTAAAAAGAAAAAAGAAAGTGGAACAGACCTGAAAATCAGGAGGCAGGGTAGCAATCTCAGACAATAAGACCTAAACACAGGCAGAGAAAGCAGAAAAGGACACAAAGCTATATTCAAAAAATCAGAATGTTAGTTATAAAAAAATCTTCCAAAGCATGTACTCATGAATATTCATTCTCCAAATGAGGAAACAGAGGCCCAAAGAGGTGAAGTCACTTTCCCAAGACCACACAATGAATTAGAGCAGAACTGGGAACAGAGCCCAGATATGTCGATTATACAAATGTTACAAGTAACAGAAATTCTGACAGTGGCCTGAGTAAAGAGTTAATTTTTCTCTTGCAAGAGAAGTCCAGAGGAACATACAGAATCCAGGGCTCATCTGCTCCAGTTATCCAGGACCTGAACTCTTCCTCTTCTTCATGCCAGTTTCATCCTCATGGTCTCAAGATGGCTGCTGCACCTCCAGGCACAGGATCCCAGTTCCAGACAGGAAGCAGACAGAGGGATTAAAATTCTTCTCTTTTCACGGTTTTGCCCTATTTGGGAAGGAAAATCCTTCCCAGAGATTTCTGCTTACCTCTCCTTGAGCAGAACTGAGTCATATGGCCACCACTAGCTCTAAAGGAGCCTGGCAATTTGAGAACTTCACTATCTGGTCTCTGTGGTACAAAATGAGAAAGCAAAAGAGAGTTGGAATGGGTGTGAGTGAGACTAGAGTATTTGTCTGACACCAGGTCAGGCTCTTGGTATTTTATACTGACAGGGCTGGGGTAGGAAGGAAACAAGGCCACGCACATTTATCTGGGCCAGAGCCAGGGAAGATGGCCACCTCCTCCTCAGATATTGCTAAGATTTCATGAAAGACTTGGGACCTTAGGAAGTGTTCAAAAGAAGGGAGTAGTGTGTGAAATTTAGAAAATGAAGCAACAGATCAACAAGGATTTACTGTATAGCACAGGAAACTATATTCAATATATTGTAACAAACTATAATGGAAAAGTATCCAAAAAAAGAATATACATATATAAATGAGAAAATAAATATATACAGAGGATCAATGTCTGGTGGATGAGGGGAAAGGAAGCAACGTGATTCACGCCACAGGAAACTAACAATTACCAGGCACTTATTACTATGTGCTAAGCACTATTTCCAGCTCCAGGCTTGGGAAGTGTCTTGAAAGTAGAATATAGAAGATCAGATTAAGGGAATGGATGGGAGTCAGGAAAATGTCCTTGGAATGAGGGTAAGAAAACAAAACAGAAAACCAAAAGAAAGGAAGTTAATCTTGGGAGGACCGCTCGCGAGAGGGCTTGAGAGCAAGGCATGAAATCTTGGACGGGCTCCACCAGAAATAAAAGCAAACATTCTCCCCTGGCATCAACTGCAAAGAAGATGCTCCAGCATACTAGGTTCACTTCTGGGTGGGTCCTTTAGAAAGACGTAAAGAGGCCAGAAAAAAAAAAAAAAAGAAAGAAAGAAAATTACTATGATGATAAAGCTCCTTGGGGCAAGCACTGTGGTAGAGAGATCTGAGTTCCCATCCTGGTTCCCCACCTCTTGGATTTAACTTTTCTGAACCTGTCTGAGGGTAGTGACCTTTATGCTTCCCTAGGATGGGAGGTAAATTAAGACTCTCTTGGATGTCCCTGGAGATCCAGTGGTTGAGAATCCACCTGCCAATGCAAGGGACACAGTTTCAATCCCGGGTCCAGAAAGCTCCCACATGCCACAGGGCAGCTAAGCCTAGGCACCACGATACTGAGCCCACGCTGTAGGGCCCGTGCTCCCCACCAGCAGAAGCCACTGCAGTGAGAAGCCGACACACCACAGCTAGAGAGTGGCCTCCACCTCCTGCAACCAGAGAAAGCCCTTGTGCAGCAATGAAGATCCAGTATAGCCAAAAATAAACAAATAAATAATTTTTTTAAAGACTCTCTCAGTTGCAAGTGACAGAAAACCCGGGTCCAAGTGATTTAAGCGAAGAAAGGGAATTTATTGGCACACATAACTAAAATATCCTGGGGCAGGGCTGGCTTCAGGCTCAACGGGATCCAGGGGTTCAAACAATGAAGACTCTGTCGCCTGGCTCTGCTCTGTCTTTGTTGGCTCTTACCTCAGGCTGTCAGCCAGCCCAGGCTTATACCCTATCTTTTTGGTAACCCCGGTAGAAAGCATGATTCTCTTTTCCACTAGAAACAGCAAGTTCTGAAACTGTCCCTCTGGGACCCACTCCGGTCACACACCCACCTCTGAACCAATCACTGTGGCCATAGTGGGGTGAGGGGGCAGGTTCAAACGCTCCTTTCATCCCACCTCTGTAGGCAGAAGACAGGGTCAGTCTCCTCCCACATAGCACCTGGGCTCAGTCAGAAAGCAGTGGTTCCCCCAGACAAAGTGTGGGTCCTGAATCTAGAAGGGGACCAAATGTTGAGCAAAGCTCAAGCTATCTATCACATCTGAGGAGCGGCCAACAAAGCCATAAACACCAAAACCTCCCCATCAATCAAAACCTGCCATTTCCCTGGATCCTGCCTTGAGGATGCGAACCCTACCTCCTTCCTGCCTTGTCAAAGAAATTGCCAGAATGTCTGAGCTGAAAAGGTCCTTTGAAATCATCTCCCCCCACACACCAGGGTGCAGAGGCGGGAAGGCCTGCCTAAGCATGCAGAGCTAGATCAGCTGCAGAATGGACTAGAAAAGACCTACAAAAATTCAGCCAAGCATTCTTTCGCTTCCTCCTGCAGCCTCTCTGGGAATGGTGTATAAAGGACAAAACAAACCCTGGAGAAGTCACCAGAAATGGGAACAGGCCTGGCCAGCATGCTGTGATAGCTCAATGAAGAATTTCTTTAAAAAAAAGAAAAAAAGAAGAAAAAGAATTTCTTGGTGGGTTGGGGGTGGGGGATTCTCAAAAACTGAACGGTGCCAGGCTGCATAAAGGGTTGCCTGCAGCCCTCAGCCCTGGATCGGAGACAGTGTGGCTAGGGACCAAGATGGTGGCATGGCATTTTTCCATGACAGGCTGATACGGGCTGCAGAGGGCAGGTCCAGGGCTGAAGAACCCCTTAGGGACAATCATGCAACAAACACCAGTGAAAAAAGTTGGCTGAAGCTGCTCTGAGAAACCACACACTTTCTTTCTGATCCCAACAGCGCGTGTCTTATCAGCAGCACCTCAAACTCTAACCTGCTCCCCACAATGCGATAAGCCTCCCCCAGCTCCCTGAGGAGGTCAAGTGTCCCCTTCATGTTTTTACCAAAAGGGGAACTGTGGCCCCCTCGCCTGGGGGCTACAACTCCAGCCCTGCCAGGCCTTTGATCTTTCTCTTTACCACCAACATCCAGGCCTGGCAGTGCCACTTCCCAGAAACTTGGGGACACACTTAGGAAGCTTATCTGGGCAACATAGCCATGTCAGGGGGGTAGATTTCAGATGGATATGCTAGAATGTTCTTTATTACACGCTGCCTTCTTCTCTCCTTGGCTGTTTCTTTTTTTTTCCAAAACAGGACTCAAGTGGGAACACCAAATGGCCTTAGACCCTAAGGAATTTCAAAGGATTATCATGATTACTTAAGCAAGGGTTTTCTGAAATTCCCAGCCAAGCGGGAGAGAGGATAAAACTTTTAAAGTTATACCCTTCCAGCGGTTGGTTAGATAAGTGTGAGACCTGAGCAAACAGACAAACCAGGAGCAACATTTCTCCCATTAACTCTTTCAAGGCCTAGAAAGCACAGGCTGAAAGCCTCCCCGTGTTCCCTAAGGCCCTGGTACTCTGTAATTTACCAAGACAAGCCTTGTTCCCTAAATAGAAGTTCAGGATCCAATCCTTTCTTTGTTTTACTCCTCCCAGGAGCCCCTAAACACTACAGCTCCAGCCCTGCCAGGCCATGGCATTCTTCCAGGTGCAAAGCAGTCCCTTGGAGAAGGAAAGCCCTCAATTCCCAGGGGGTGAACAGCTATCTCTGGACTGGGTCCCAGGAACGCCCAACCTTACCTCGTTCCCTCCTCAGCCACCGCACGGCTGGGCAGAGACAGTCAGAGAAGCCTCCCAGCTAGTGGGCACGAAGAACGTCCCAGCTGCCAGTCACTGGGGCCGCAGAACCAGATAGAAAGGCTTGAAGTGGTGGCTGTTTGGCACATGCCTCACCTGGGTCAGAGGAGCACCTGAGAGGGAATCTCAGGCCACATACAAGGCCTGAAGCTTTTGTTGGGAAAAGAAAACTGCAGGAAGCAATACGGAGGTGAGAGCTGGCCGGTGTACAGGCATGCTGGCATACAGCAGGGAACCCCACTGTCAGAGCCTAAAGGCCAGGGGTCTCTGCTTTCACAACTGCCCCTCGAATTTGCAAACAAGAAAAAAATCCTACAAAAAGTGAGCCAAATCTGTATGAACCTGAGGGTTCAGGATCCAGATTCCAGGTCTGCCTGGGTCTGGGGGCCCCTGGATGCTGTGAAGGGAGACTCAACACTTGAAAATAAAAAGAAACGAGTTTTTTAATTTTTTTTTTAATAGATGCTTTTGAATTCTGGAAACAACCCCTAAATCCTGTGAATGCATCAGGACAGGAAGAAGCATTAAGTTTCCCAGAAATTTGCAAAACCCCCCTCCCCCATGGGCCTTGACAATCTTGGATCCCCAAAAGAGGGAGAGTTTATCAGCCCCTCTGCAGGCTTCCTATGAATAGGCCCACCCCAAATCAGCCCTGAACCGCCACAGACCACCTCCTGCCCTGGGAGAGGGCCGAGAGGAGCCTCAAGTCCCATGGCCGGGAGCCCCCAGAACCCGCCGCCGCCCCCGCGCCATTTCCAGTCCTACGGGCAAGGGGGGTCAATGTCGTTCAAGTAATTTCTCTGCGAACACAAGATGGCAGCCTTAAATAAATGCAACCCTGCGCAGCTTTTAATCTTACACATCATTAAATTCCTAATTTACACATTATGTTTTCGTGGG